>JAFFST010049265.1:0-11612 GCA_022414735.1 Noturus placidus | reverse complement strand
AGATTGGTATTTCCTCAACATTGGGGGGGGTCACGACCCCCCCAAAGAGTGCGTGGTTACGCCCATGGGTTCAATACATTAAAAGTGATCTCAAGATTTAGAAACAACAATGCCACGTTATTTTTTTCTGTGAGGTCTGGTAGATCTCTCACATCATTTATAGACAGTTCCCCATCCTGAACATTCACATCACTGAAATCATCTGTGTTTGAAGAAGACCTCTTGCTTTCGGCTTCTGTGGGAGGCAACCGTGCCATAAATGTTTGTGCTAACAGATGACAGTCTCGTGTTTTTTAAAAAATGGACAAAGGTGTTCAAAAACTCTTCCTGTGGTGACTGCACTGGCACTGAAAATTTCTGCAGATCTGCCTCTTACCTGGTTTTCCTTAGAGTGATTTCTAGATAGATGTGATCTAAGCCTACCCAACATTTTGAAGGAACAAAAACAATTTTGATAAAGGCATGGCAGCAGTTGCCCAGCATGACCATGACGTAACCTGTAATGTTTTAGCAACTCTTGGTAGAGGTTTCAAATGTACACATTTTACAGCCCATTTTCAAAGATATGGGCCAACTTAACAAAACACGAATTGGCCTAGAACGCAATAATATAATATGAATCAACTCTCGATGCAAAGTCTTATCGTCCAGTATAATAGATATACATATTTCTGGGTGATACTGACAATCATATTAACAATCATTTACACATATTGAAATCTGAAAAATGTAAAGCAGCCTTTAAGACCAGGAAAAATACAAACATTAAGTTGTCTAACAATAGTAATCAAAATCCAGAATCATTTACAATACAAATATCATACTTAACATCTCTTTCTGCAGGTTACATACAAAACAACATTGGATGAAATGAGCAAAAATAGAGAAACACTACCTGTTATACTTTAACCCCTCTCACAGAACTATCCAGTCTAAGGGCAGCTCATTTTGGTCAAACAGCAAATTGCAGAGAATGAATGCTATCTGTGAATGAGAAAAGATTTTAAAAAGGGGTCAGTGCATTAAATTAGCAAAAACTGAATGCTTTTCCTCCCTACAGCACAAATGAAAAGCTTTCTCTAGCTGAGCAGATTTGTCAAATAAAACTCATTCCTCTCCACTGCTACTCTCTAAACTAAAGGGTAGATGGTCAAATTACACTGCTTCATATTATGACTAGCGTTAGCTTCGTGTAACAGATTTCATCAACTGTATTAGCAGGTGTAGCCTAACCTCCGTACTCGAGTCCACTATTGGTCATATAACAATTGAGAATATGCCCAAATTCATTGCTTAAGTAGAATCTATGTGTAAATGAAATTATAAAAATGAATCAAGGTTATGTGTTGATTTTAAAGCACACGCGAGTTTGCTCACAAGAATATTTAAGATTTTAACGGTCACACTTTTGTGGAGTTATTTTTAAAGAGATAGCAAACCTGCTAATGATGGAAATTGCCTTGAGAGTTAAATTGAGATGTGTACAAACGATGTAATTTATAAAAGGTTTATCTTTTTATATAACTAATAAAAACTTAGATGTCTTTCTGAATACTAAATACAGTCACGTAGCCCTTTGTTCAGGAATGGTTCTTGATGTGCCACTGCTGTGTGAATGTCACTTTAGGTGATATTATACACATATTGCTGAAACCCAGATAAATTGTCCCTTCGATAATTCTGCCTTTTGGGGAACAAGCTTATCCTAACACACTTCGGGGTGGAATCTGCTGAGGCAGTCTGTAATTTCTTACAGCTCCCCCCCCCCCCCCCCCCTTTTACACTCTTGGCCCAAAAGAGATGGTAAAATGGTAAATGGCGCACTTATATAGCGCTTTTTTTATCCAAAGCACTTGGATCCAAAGCGCTTTACACTGTGTCTCATTCACCCATTCACACACACACTCACACACCGATGGTAGCAGAGCTGCCATGCAAGGCGCTAACTTGCCATCGGAGGCAACTTAGGGTTCAGTGTCTTGCCCAAGGACACTTCAGCATGGGATCACCCGGGCCGGGATTCGAACCGCCAACCCCACGGTTGGAGGATTAGTGGACAACCCGCAAAAGAGGCATCACATCCACCCTTTTTATACAGATTACACCTCCCGCATTGGGCAGGTGCCCCATGGCGGTGAAGGCTTGCTTTAGGTTGCCCTCCTCTGGCCACTAGAGAATCTTACCCGTCATTGAGTCATCACCTCATGCACACTGGTTACTGATCCCTCCAGTTCGGCAAAACTTTATCATAAGGTTTCTTTTATAATTTGGTACTGTATAAAATGTGTCTTCGGCTAGGAAACAGGTGGGAAACATCCTAACATGATCATTGAGTTACCTGCAATTTGGCATCTAAATAAAGAACACATACAGCATAACATAATACACTGGCAAACAATGAGGAATATACATGTGCAAACAGTTTTGAAGGTTACATGCTAAATTAAACCTGAATGAGTAATAGATAAGTCTCTGTCATGCATCTGTCATGGATTCAATGACCTTGTCTGTTGGGTAACATTTACATATGGAAAGTAATAATTTCCTATAGACCATGTTGACTCTAGTCTCATATTAAATGTTGTGAAATTTAACAGGAAAAGTGTCTGGCTACAATTGACAAGAGAAGTGACAGAGAAGAAGTGATCAAGAAGGGTCATAGTTGCATATTGTTACAAGCCCCTTTTTTATGAGAGACGAAAGATAGGGCATATGTAATGGTGTGAACATCCTGTACAGTCTCTTCTTCTTCTTCTTCTTCTTCTTCTTCTTCTTCCCATAGTACCTCATGGAGATAATCATATGTTTACAAAACCTACAGTCCCACTAGGGCCTTAAGCTTGAGTTCTTTCTTGCAGAGCTCTTGTGGACTAATCGTACTGGATATTCCCAGATTCTTCCAGATGACTCAAAGTACCTGTTGTATCAAAGTTTGCCTGTTACCCAAAGACAATTAATAAACCGATACTCACATACATTAACCAGTTGAAGGATGAAAGTAAGACACCGGGCCCGTAAGTGAGGAGAGGCAAGGGTCCAAATTTATTGTTGCATGAGATCGTTGAGACGTCCCAAGGATGATCTAAAATACCAGAGTTGAAGCTCTTCTATTTATACAGGTTTCTTAGGGTCAGGATGACCCAGACATCAATCTGTTTAGAGTTAGCTGTCCCAGAACACCATTACGTACAGCAATTGGCACTGTTGAGTGACCCTTATCATGCAGGTGCAGTTCTGGCTCCAAAATATATTTTGTCTTGTTTCACTCTTTAAAAATAACCTGACCGTGTCTCTTCCTGACTGGATTTTCGTTGAGAAAGGACACTTTCAAACACACCATCTCTACATTATCAGTAAATTTTATGTTGGTTCTACATTTCTTTTTTTATAGTGCTTGCATGTACATTACCCTATAATAGTTTTTTCATGAAACAGAATATGAAACAGAATCATTTCTGATTTCTGCATACACACCAGGCCTCTGTGTGTGTCTTTTAGTTGACCTACCTACATGCAGATGTAACCCACCTACGCTCTGAGGCCTGCCGCACTAATCACATACATGTATTGCGCCTTGCTCATCTGTGTGTGTTGTGTCTTATGTGAACATCAGCCCAGTAAATTGTCAATAAAATTACATACTACTCATATACTACTCATACCCTCATGTTTTTTTTTTTTCAATATAAAACACATGGATCCATTGGACGTTGTTGATTAGCACTCCGGGATAGGATCTTGTCGCCACACCTGATGAAGGAACTGGTTGCTCTGGCACTTTTGCATATTTACTGCTGTCAGGACGGTTGCCATCATAATCATCGCCACATCTTTATTTCCTTTGGTTAGGAGATAATGTTACAGCCTTATTCCAAAATTAACTAAATTCATTATTTTCCTCAAAATTCTACAAACAATGCCCCATAATGACAACATAAAAGAAGTTTGTTTGAAATCTTTGCAAATGTATTAAAAATAAAAAAACAAAAAAAAAGCACATACACATAAATAGTCACAGCCTTTGCCATGTCACACAAAATTGAGCTCAGGTGCGTCCTGTTTCCACTGATCATCCTTGAGATGTTTCTACAACTTGATTGGAGTCCACCTGTGGCTTGGTATTAGGGTTAGGCCAACCAAGCCAACCAGGACGGCCAGGAACCTTGGGGTGACTCCTGGTGACAGCTTGACCTTTACAGACCACATCTCAACAACTGCACAGTCCTGTAGATTCATCCTGTTCAACATCAAGAAAATCCGACCCTACCTCACTGAACAGGCCACACAGATACTAGTCCAGGCTCTTGTTATCTCAAAACTGGACTACTGCAACTCTCTACTTTCAGGCCTCCCAGCAGCTCCATCAGACCCCTGCAGATGATTCAGAATGCTGCAGCACACCTTGTCTTCAACTAGCCGAAGAGAACCCATGTCACACCTCTCTTTATCTCCCTCCACTGGCTTCCTGTAGCCGCCCACATCAAATTCAAGGCCTTGATGCTCACCGACAAGACCTTGTCTAGAACAGCACCCTCTACCTCAACTCTCTCCTGAAGGCTTATGTTCCCTCACGCAATCTGCGATCGATTAGCGACCGACGTTTAGTAGTTCCTACTCAGCGTGGCACAAGGTCCCTTTCCAGAACCTTCACACTAACTCTTCCTCAGTGGTGGAATGAACTTCCAACCTCAATCCGGACTGCAGATTCACTCACCATTTTCAAGAAACAGCTAAAGACCCACCTCTTCCGTCAACACCTAACCAATTCATAAAAAACAAACAAAAAAATAAAAACAATGCACTTACACCTCGACTCTGCGTACTTTGCTTCTTCTAGAACTCAATTAATAGATCTTGTATAGTAACACTACTTGTATTGTTCTCTGCTTGATATCATTTTGCTTTCATCTCTCATCTGTAAGTTGCTTTGGATGCTTTGGATAAAAGCGTCTGCTAAATGAATAAATGTAATGTAAATGTAAATGTAATACCCAGCAGTGCCTTTTACTTCAGAGAAGTCTTTGATATTATTGGTCTTTGCATAATTAAATTCAATTCCCTGGACATCTCTTTTGGTAGGGTGGAAAGCCTCTTTTGAAGAGGAGCTTGATGAGACTGGCCAGTTCTTTCTCAGAGTCCACTGGCAGGTACTGCTTCCTCCCAGCTGCACAGCCAGAGCCAGCAACTTTGCCACTAATGTGCCTATGCAAAGTCATCTTTGGAATGTTCCAAGCCCTTACTAAAAAGCAAACATTTAAAGTTTGCCCTCTCACAACTATCTCCCGGAATTCGCTAATTGCACGCCTTATTCTGTCCTTTCTCCACTTGTTGTACTGACATCTTCCTTCCTTTCCCTTTCTCTTCTACTCTCTCTTTTTCCTTTCTTTGCCTGTCCTCCTGCCATACTGTCTGCAACGCACAATATCTAAAGATTTTGTATTGATGTATATCTAGGCCTATGAACTTATTTTTCACCGTCAATTCCTGTGTAATTTCTGTGTAAGAGTGTGTGTATGCAGCACATTTTAGCTGAAAATTGTGTCCCATTTTAGCTAGCTGGTTAAGCTAAAATGGGCCACTACCTAAAATGACATTATTTCACAAAAATCAAAGTTTCTTTAAATTTTATTTTTTTTTTAATTTAAACATTTTCTTGGAAAGAGTCTGTTAAATCATTATTCATAGCCCTTTTGCTTTATTGGTAAGCGCAATTATAATTGCTTTATTACCCTTATTAATGATGAATGAAATTTACTATACCATGATCACTTATCCATACAATTTCTCTGATATGCTTCATATAACACACTGCCCCGCCCTAAGAACCTTAGACCAATCAAAACTATTATGTCAACTAGTGTTCCAACCTTATCTGACCTATTTTACATGATGGCCCATTTTAGCTGACTTCACCGTAAGGTTAATGAATTTTGACTATAAAATCCTCACTAAAATAATCGTACACGCTAAATAAAACAATAGAGATCGAGCAGACGTGTGCGATTAAAGGCAGATGTGGGATAATTTGGGAAAAGCAAGATAACTAATTATAAATGCAGCAGATAAAATTTCTTTATTGTGGGCTTGGACCAAAAAAGCATTCGATCTAATATCGCGTGAATATTTATGGTGCAAGATGGACGATTACGGCTTCGGGAGATGTTTACTAACATGATTAAAACACTGTATAAAAAAAAATCTAAAGCTCAGATCAACGTTAACAGATGTTTGACTGATATTTTGAAATTGGCCGAGGGTAAAACAGCGCTGTCCTTTAAGCGCAGTACTTTATATGATCACAATCGGTCTGTTATGTTAGGAGTCACAACATAAACCTGGAAAGTAACTAAAATTACTGCTTATGCAGATGACAATACGGTTTTTATTAAAAACAAACAGAATTAGACACAATAAATAAAGTTCTTAAATGTTATGAAGAGATATCTGGTGCTAAATTAAATCAGTAGAAAACGGAAGCGGTGTGGATGGGCAGTAGTGCCGCCCCACTGCTAAAAGAAGAGATCAAATTACTGGGCTTGACCAACAAACACACACTGTGCAGAACAAAATTAAAGTGGAAATCGATACCTGGAAAATTGCTAATTACAAAACCAGAATCCAAATCAAAACTTTTGCACTTTCCAAATTATTATTCATAGCCACCATCTTCCCTCCTGATAACAAATGTATAACTAGATCGGTGCATTTTCTGAAGAAAATGTGAGTGGTTATTGACGCGGCGAAACCCGGACGGGGTGCACTACTTTTTTAGAGCTGACCGTCAAGGGCGCCAGTACTTTTGAGAGCTGGCCGTGCGGGGTGTTAATACTTTTCAGCACCGGCCAGATAGGATGCCAATACTTCTGAGAGCCAATCATATGCGAATACATTTTAGAGCCGAATGTGTACAGAGGCAAAACTTGAAGAGCTTTCAGTTTAGAGGGCCAATACTTTCGCAACTCAATGCAAGTCTATGGGAAATTTTCCGAATTTGAGCTTCCGCACCGCGAATGCCAACATTCCGATCGCTTCCAAAAGTCATAGCACAGCTCTGTTCAACAAGCCAATCGATTTGACACCTCACACGTCGATCTCAGACAAACGGTGCGGGACTAGTTATGCGCCAAAAAAATGTGGAAGAAGAATAATTATAATAATTATAATAAATATGCCCGAATAACAATAGTAGTGCTTTTCAAGCACGAATAATTATCATGGACGGCATCAAAGGGAAGAGAGAGGATAATAATAATAATAATAATAATAATAATGTTCGAGTCCCGCCAGGGCCATGTGTGTGCGGAGTTTGCATGTTCTCCCCGTGTGTCGGGGGTTTCCTCCGGGTACTCCGGTTTCCTCCCCCAGTCCAAAGACATGCATGTTAGGCTGATTGGCGTGTCTAGAGTGTGATGATGATGATAATAATATCATGTATTAGTTCCTGCCTAGAAATCCGCTTCTAGAAAATTACCGTTACCGAGATTGGACACACGAGGGCAGTCAAGAACATACCCTCATCACTTGACATGGACATTTTTTTTCTTTTCTTTTACATGGAAATGATCTATCCAGATATCTTTACAGCTGCTTTGTGACAATGTCCATTCTTAAGTACGTTAGGTACACAAACAAAGAAACAAAGCAAATGAAAAGGTTAGATGATTAAATGATTCAATACAACTCAGTTCAAATGAATACAGAGGCCTGCTCAGACACGCAACATTTGAAAACTAGGCGTCATAAAGGGAGAAATCATCAATCATACTATCAGGATAGATCTAGAACTCGGAACTGCTCAGATCTCAATATATGTGTGCACGTGCTGGCCAGGCAGACGATATACAGACAGCACACCAACACAACACATTTAAAACATAATCATGCATCAAATGTTATGCAACTCACTGTTATCATGCAACTCAATGTTATGGAGTTATGCGCCTTCTAGGTTTTCCCTTTCTTTTCCTCTATTTTGGACCTAAAGAGTGTCGAATGGATTATTCTAAGGTTAAAGGTCTGTAATGATTCTGTTACTATAACCTAGTTGAGTCTAATTTGTGTGGTGTCTTCTTTTTGAATTGGTTATTTAATGTTTTGGGAGCTATACGCTTTCTTTTTTCCCACCCCATTTCCGCCATTTTGGACGTGAGAAAACATTAAGTTTCACCAAAACCGATTATTCTAAAATTAACATTCTACAGCAGTTCTATTGTTATTGTGTAACTTAGTCAAACCCGTGTGGTGTCATCTAAATGTTTAAATGTAGGTAACACATTGAATACATCATTAACATATTCAAAAGTGAGTAATACATACTTCATTAACATATCATAGATATTTTCTATGTATATTTTCTATACATCTGTTACAACCCCCTATATTTGGAAGGGAAGTTTTGTGCTGTAACTCTTTGTGTGCAGATCCAAGATCCCTTCCAGAGTTTCCAGCCTGCCCTAGCCTGCCTTGATGACCTCACTGATTGGTGGCCATTTTAAAAAGGAAGAAGCCGGGTGAGATGGTGTGGGATGTTGGAGGTGTTTGGTGATTTTGTGAGGAGAGATTTGGATTGTGTTGCTTGCCCTTGTGTTTTAACTCTATGCTTTCTGGTTTTGACTTTCTGCCTGGTTCTTGACTCTGAGTTTGGTTATCCCTAAATCTTTCAATATTCTCTTCACTTGTGTATATATATATGTGTTCACGTGGTGCACTGGCAGTAGGGGTGTGGCTGGGAGGGGGTTCTGTTTTTGTCTCTGTTTCGTGTTTAGGTAGTTAGGGAAGAAAGTTGTATTTTCTTTTCTTTCCTTTTAGGTAAGTTAGCTGTCTAAAAATAGAACCCTTTTGTTTGTTATTTTGGCCTTGGCCCACCCTGAAGGTATGCTGGTTTATTTATTTATACAACACCTGTATAGATATATTCTGTGTCACTGAATATACCTCAATTGTTGAACAATCTGGTGTGGCTGTATATTCTTGGCTCCTTCACCTACACTTAAAAAGAATTAATCAACGCGAATTCGCTTAGGGTTTGTTTACCCACCCTACTTCTGCTATTTTGGACATGGGGAAAACGTCAAGTTCCACCGACACCAATTATTCTAAAATTAGAATTCCACAGTGGTTCCATTGTTATGGCGTAACAGTCTAATCTGTGTGGTGTCCTTCCTTCGGATTGGACATTTAATGTTATAGGGGTTTGGGGGCTTCCAGATCTTTAACCACAGACTGAGCTTTCTACGTGTACCCCCATACATACATACTCATCCCTCCACCCACACAAGCTTATACAGTGCCTTGGTTAGGGTTAGGGTTAGGGGGTTAGGGTTAGGGTCAGGGGTTAGGGGTTAGGGTTTAGGGGTTAGGGTCAGGGTCAGGGTTTAGGGTTTAGGGTTAGTGGTTAGGGGTTAGGGGTTGGGGTTAGGGTTGGGTTAGGGTTTAGGTCAGGGGTCAGGGGTCAAGGGTTAGGGGTTAGGGTTTAGGGTAAGGGTTGGGTTTTGGGTTAGCGGTTAGGGCTAACCAGTATGCACTGGCCATCAATGTCGCCCACTCTACTGGATTACTCTCCCCCATCAGTCAGCCCAGTCTATGGTTCTTTTTTCAGGAGGCATATGGGCACAGGTCAGGTGGGAGAGAAGTGTCCAAGACTGGCGTTCTAGGGACCGTGGCGGCTCTGAGTGCATGAGCGCCGGTGGGCTTGTGTCTAGGGAGGGTGGGTCCGAGTCCTCCCGGCACCTCAAATTCAACCCATCTCTGATGCAAGACCTTTTCTGGTGTTTCTTAAGGTATTTTTTATTTGTTTTTTTGATGCGTTTTTGTCTACGCTCCTTCAATGGCACTGTGTCTGCTGGTTTCTGCACCTCTACTGCACACGCCGGCGTGCTCTGAAGTAGAGTAGGGGTAGGAGGGGGACTCTGGTCCTCCATCTCCTCTGCCCTCTCGCCCGGCTCCGTCATTGAGGGCCTTGCTACGCACAGTTTTAATGGTGTGGCGGTAGGCATTTCAGACTCCACTTGGGTCTCTGAGTCTGATTGGGTCTCTGAGAAAGTGTCCTCCGCGTCAGAATATAGAAGGCACCCTACCCAGTCTTTGGCCTCATCAACCGTTTCCGCCTTAAGCTTTTTGCCAAAGGTACGCCTTGCCCATTCAGTGGCTTTACGGAAGATGTTTTCAAATTGCTCCGGGCTAGAGCCCTCGAATACCAAGGCCGCTTCATCACGCTTATTGAAATAATGGTCCCTAAGGACGTTTGTGGTGTTCTGGGCCCACTCTTTTGCATTCTTCTCTAGGTGCTTTAGTATGGTGGCATTTGGCACCGCCGGTTTGATGACCTCTGACAGGTATTTTGAAATCTTGAGGAACGCCCGAGGCTGCTCCTGGCTAATGTTCTTCAAGTGGTGTGTCCGTTGGATCGTTTTAAATGCTGCACGGAGTTGGACCTTGTCAATGGCAGTAGCGTTGGAGTCCCACCATATTTTGAGGCATAAAGGTACCGGGCCCTGAACGGGCCCGATCTTCAAAAAATTGTGGTCTAGCCGACCTTTGCTGAAACTCTCTGTGGTGAGTCGGTGCTACTCTGCTGTGGCCACCGTATCTGGCCATGTCAGCATAGGAGAGCCCTTCCTCCCACTGTGTGTAATGTGGGGCTTGGTAGCCGTCATAATGGGGCCTTTTTGGCCAGACCATGTTTTGGTAATTTCTTCGGTTAGGCATGTTTAGTTGGTCCTTTTTTGGTGTCCAATTGTGACTTTTTAGATGTATTAAATGAATGTGGACTTTTGCCAATGCCAATTATAATGTTTTTTTTTTTTTTGTATTTTAGAAAGGAAAAGGATGGGGAAATGAACGTTTTTATGTTTTAAATTTAAATGTTTTTATGTTTTTTTAGTATTCTAGAAAAGAAAAAAGAAAATAGAAAAAGAACAAGCCGTCGCGACGTTTCGGTTTATTTAAAACCTTCTTCAGGCAGGCTTGTTACAAATTTAAATTGAAATAAAAAGTTGTGAATGCATAGAGCGTCAAGAGCTGAAGTGATTAGATGCTTTCTCTCTGAGAGCTGGAAGTCAAATGAGCTCTTGCTCTCTCCCCTGTCTCTTTTTATAGTGTGAGGGGGCGGGACTCTGTTAAGCTGGGCCAGTATGAGGTTTTCCCATGTTAGTTTTGCATTTTTGTAATTTTAAATAAGGTTTTAACTAATTGTATTGCATGTTGCATTATTTAGCATGAGATTATTTTATTAGTTTAGCTCCCAATTTGAGTTGCTGTTGTTTTTATAACTATTATATTATTTACTATTGATTAATGGTGTTGATTTAGGTCTTTTTTTGGTTAGGGTTAAGGGTTAGGGTTTAGGGTCAGGGTCAGGGTTTAGGGTTTAGGGTCAGGGTCAGGGTTAGGGTTTAGGGTTGGGGTTAGGGTAAGAGGTAAGGGGTTAGGGTAAGGGTTAGAGGGTTAGGGTTGGGGTTTGGGTTAGCGGTTAGGGCTAACCAGTATGCACTGGCCATCAATGTCGCTCACTCTACTGGATTTCTCTCCATGTCAGTCAGCCCAGTCCAACCATTTTTTAATTCCATGGTTCTGTTCTCCAGGAACTACCTTAGGACCATGGAGCGGTGACC
>JAFFST010049263.1:245170-256442 GCA_022414735.1 Noturus placidus | reverse complement strand
TTTTATATCTTTATTTTTGAGGCCTGAAACGTGGCAAAAGGTCAAACAGTTCAAGGGGGCCGAATACTTTCGCAAGGCACTGTATATCTTGTTGTATTCTGAAAAGTGTATGAGAATCAATAAAAATTGTTATGACAAAAAAAAAAAAAGATTTTCAAAGTGTGAATCCGTGGAAACGTTTTCATCTAATATTGCCCACAACCCCTTGTGGAGGTGGAAGTTTTGTGAGTTTTATTTGCTTTGCTGAATTCAAGAACGCATTTTAGAGAGGTGTAAATGAAATGTGAAAAAAGAAATCAAGAGAATTGTAAATTAAATTATATAGTATAAATTATATAAGGAATAACGAATAAAAACAAGTTGAAATACAACGAGGAGTTTGTTTACGGTGACAGTGTGTGTAACTAGGCACCAAAATTCTCTTCTATTACATGACGTGTTCGTATGTCCCAGTAATTGCACATCTTTTACTACAAGCTCGAAAGTTTGTACTATTTCTTCACAAAAATAATACATAATTTTAGGGCATAATATAAGTTGGTGAATTCTGATGCAGCAATGATCTGTAAAATAGGCAGTTATGTAGTTGTGTTGTAAGAGGAGTCTACAAAATGAAGTCCAGTACTCACTGGGGAATTTGTGTTCATGACTGATCTTCAGCAGCTCCTTCAGGCCTGTCATAACATATGAGCACAATCTCAGTTCCAGCTCAACCCCATAATAATGGTGTAAATAGTATTACAGCAGGTTAAATGAATAGCTTGGGGTCAAAATATTACTCCCGAAATTTCAAACTTTCCTCAAATGTAATTACAAAGCCATTTGCATTTATGGCATTTGGAAAATACCCTTACATTTATCTCATTTCTACAACAGGGCACTTGAGGGTTAAGGGCCTTGCTCAAGGGCCCAACAGTAGCGGTTTAGCAAAGCTTGAATTTTGAACTCATGACTTTCCAATCAGTAGTCCAACATCTAAGCTACCAAATATTTCACCAAACAATCCTTTTTTGCACAAATGTAATAGTTGCATTTTAAGTGATATGGGTTCAAATTGTTATTGTTCATTATTTCAACTTTTTCAGATATACTATTTACATTTTAAAAATATAAACAACATAATTCAACAGTGTCAGAAACAGCATATTCCAGTCTCTTCTGTAAATAATTTGACCTGATCATGGAAACGCTTTAAATGTACTCTTCATATGAACATTTTAAGCTTTTTGGCACCACTACATAACATAAAAATGGACACCAAATTCTCTTCTTGGTTGAAAACGTTTAAGGCAACTTGGATACCCATTTGATTAGTTCATTTTAACCACAGGATTGTAGGCTTAGATATTGTACAACAGGTTAGCATACCCTCCTCAGTCAGGGTGTAGCTGGCAGAGGCTCCATCAGTGTGTGTAACAGCACAAGAGTAGATACCCAGGTCCTCCTCAGAAGGAGAGTTAAAGATCGCTTTGGACCTGCAGAATATAAAGTTATAGGCAGGCTTACACATTTTAAGCAGATTTAATGGGATATAATTTACTTGTGTCTGGGGTGGTTTCAGTATCCTGTATTTGCTTCGATTTTATTGGACCAAATATGTTTATGTTTATTGATATTTTATTTTAAGTGTATTTGTATATCTTTTGTTCCTTGGTTAAAAGTTTTTGAAAAACTTTAATAATACAAGGAATAAAAGTTATTGCTAATAATACAAGGAATTAAGATTTTGATAAGGTGAATGGGATGATTGTGGTTTTTATAATCTTATAATCCATTTCAGCAAAAGCAACTATGTTTATTCTAAGGTATGAATAAATTACTTAATTGCATAATAATATAACAATATTTCAGCAAGAAAGGTGACTGAAATACCTCCACACACACTTACTTGTTGCCCTTGGTCTCCATGGTTAAACGGTTAGAGTCTTTCATCTCCTCGTAGTTCTTGGACCAGATGAACTTGGATTCAGCAGTGAGATTATGACATTCGAAGTTCATTGAAATCACACCTTCATCATCAACATCCACAACCAACTCCATAGTTCCTAAGCATAAGAAAGCAACATGTTTTGTTTTGTGTTTGATTTTGCATTTTAATTCATGTGATTCTCATCTTTCTCTTGTTTCATTTGATATATTTTAGTTTTCTTTCTAGTTAACATGCTGAGTCTTCTAAATTTACCAGGGTTTATTCAGTAGAAGAATGCAAATATCAGGACAAATCTTAACTCTTTGCTTTTGTTTTGTTGCTTGGCTTTCTTTTTACATTATGCTAATAATCATATTTGGTCTAGAATCTTAGAATGACATGTTCACAGATCATTTTGAGGCCCAAACAATGATACTTCCTCCTGTACTGTACCTGGTTTAGTCTCAGCCAACACTGACTCTGTTTCTTCAGATGCTTTGCCCACACCAGCTTTGTTTTGAGCTCGTACACGGAAAACATAAGACACTCCCTCTTTCAGGTCCTTAATCTGGAAACAGGAAGTGTAACCATCAGTCAATTTATTCTTGGATACACTGATTACACCATGAGTTCCCAAGCTAGGGGCTTGATTTACAAATGAGGTCACAAAAGAAACTCACCATCTTTTGTTTTTTGTTTATCTTACAAATTAATATCAGACATATTGAAGATGGATTTTGTATGCTAATATTTTGAAAAGTTAATGGGAATCATATTCAGACAAGCCAAAGGGTTATACAGTATGTTATTTCAGTCTTTTCACAATCCTGACACAGCACTTGTGTAGTTCAGCAATAAAAATGGACACATTTCCCTATTCATCTTCCTCATCTAAACAAACTATTCTTGTCTCAAATTGCATATTTATGTACTAGTCTAGATTGTCATTGAGTTCTAACACTAACTGGTTTTCCTATTACACAGTTTGTAGAGGATTTCACAGATTGTGATTGTTGCCCTAAAATCCAGTTGATTTTGCTGTGGCTTTTTGTTTCAAAATTTGCAACGCAACTTGCAGAATTTTTTGTGCTTTTGTTTGGAAAGCTAAGGTACTTGAATTGACATAATTGCAATTGCATGAAATTGTTTTGCACAGTCTTTCGCAGTGATGTTTGTTGGTAAATGAGATCGTTAAGCTGTACTGAATTGAAGAGATAATTCTCAGGGAATTTTGAAATATTATAAGTTCCTGTGAATTTTGCAGCGTTGGTTTGATTTTGCGTTAATTTCTTTTATTGCAAAGTCATTTTTCAATTTAAATGCTTTTGAATGTAAGCTTAAAGTTTTTAATTTGAGACAAAGTCCATGACAACAATCACAATGATGGTGGATAGTTTTAAAGGGAGCTAGAACTTATCAGTCTGTATAACATTGTTATGTTGAAAACGGCACATGTGAACCACGCCATCAGCCTTATTATCTTCAGCGAGACTTCATATCGGTCATTTGTGTAATGCTCACAAAAAGACTCTTTATTCACTATTTTTACAAAAAAGAAAGAAAAATCTCTTTACCTTTCTGTCCCTTTAAAAAAAGAGTGAAAAGTATGTGGCCACAGTCGCAGCCTGCTGATAGGCCTGATATGAGAATGGTCATTAAGGCCAAGCAGACAAAGATGAAGGGACATATGAGGGGAGATGAGGCTGTTAGGGCAGTTAACCCTCAGTACTACTGTAGGGCTTCCCAAAATTCAGGCTGTCCCAAGTTTTCAGTGTTCTCTGGTCAGTGAGCTGCCCTCCAATAGAATGTGGAAAAGTTAACGTCACTAAAAGACCATCTGGCAGCGTGGAATCTACTGCCAAATATATCTCCATGGGTTCTATCTACTGTAGAAAAGGGTTACTGGGTCCAGTTCAGAGCTCGACACCCCATATACTGTATATAAAACTAATAATATTTCAGTTAATATGGACATCTCAAACATCTAGTGCATCCACAGACCTTCATGTATGTCTTGCTTGTAGCTTTCTCATTGACTCCTCTCCATTTCTCAAAATCTGCATCAGCCTCCTTGATGTCAATGTAATAGCCATTGACCTCATCACGACCCTGGTACACTGGTGGTTTCCAGAGCAACACCAAAGAGTCCTTACGTACTTCCAGGACTTGAAGGTCATGTGGGGGACCTGTGCATAAGTATATTTAACTGAATAAATAAATAAACTCCAGTACAGGATGATTATTAAACAATAAATGTCATAAAATTCTCCCTCAAACAAACACTCACTCACTCACTCACTCACTCACCTGGCACAGCAATGGTCCACTCTTCACATTTAAAGGTCTGACTGGGCAGAGATGGGATGCCAACACCAGCCATGTTTGCAGCACGAACCTGGAACTGGTAGAACATGTTCTCCTTCAGATCAGAGACCTGTGGACAAAAAAGAGAGAGAAATTCTGAATGACCTAAATGGTAGGATTGAAGACACTATATTTTAAGCTTTGATCTTAAATGCAAGAGAAAATCAGTAGACATACCCTGTAGGCTCTCTCACTGACTGCCTTAATGTTAGCCTCATGCCATTTTCCAGGTACTCCACTGATGACCTCACGATAATCCACAAAGTACCCAGTGATGTCAGCACCACCGATGAATGTTGGCTGCTTCCAGGCCAGCACCATAGAATCCCTTACACTCTCCAACACGGAAATCCCATAGGGTGGAGCAGGGGAGGCTGGGTGAATGAAGGACTACAGTTAGAATTTGAGAGGAAAGTCAAGATTCATTCAAGAAAAAGACTGACAACTTAGTCTGGACAGGTGAAAGTAGGGTTCTCTTGAGGAAATATTTTAGTCACTAATATAGACAATATGGAGGTTTTGTTATTTGTATAATATGGTACTCCTTGTGTTATGATAATAAAGATTATATTATTTTTCCAAACCTAATCTTTATTCCAGTGCCTGTAGTCCAATTTGCTAAGTAACCAACTTAATGGTACCTTTTGTAAAGTGTAGTAAATGTCTCAGATCATTGTGTCTCAGTTCATTCATTTGATGGTCCTATTTAACATATTACAATGAACTGAATGTTTTTTAAAAAAAAACATCAGGACCCTTTTCATGAAGTAGTAAGGGTGGCAAGTGCACTGTGAGCTGCAGGTGACAAGGAAACCACTCTAAGTGTGCAAGAAGGGTGTTATAAGAAAATGTTTAGCAAAACAAAAACTAACTACTACTAACTACAAAAAACAACTATACAGTCAAACTTACCTTTTAAAATTTTCAATTATCCACTCCTCTACAACCTCAATAAATGCTATGAGGAGGAAAATGCACCAATCCATATTGTAACTTAATAAACACAGATTAATTCACGTAAAGTGAATCAGTAAACTTTACTTAACTCATTAAATCTGGACAGTTATTAATTGTAAAGCAAATTATATTGTAACTCCTGTGAATTATTCAGTAAACGACACACGACGGTTCATGACTCTCTCTCTCTCTCTCTCTCTCTCTCTCTCTATATATATATATATATATATATATATATATATATATATATATATATATATATATACTGTATATGAACTTTATATTAAAAGAGTCAAATGTAGGTTTTGTGACACCTTTGTCTCTGTTGGATTAAACCTTTAAAATTGTTTTAGACAAGTGCCACAAAGTGCTTATGTTGGTATCATATATCTCTATGACCCTTAAGGAAAGTGTTCAAAACAAAACCGACAAAGCCAATATGCAAAGCAGTCAGACTACCAGAATACCAGAATTACTGATATTATGTATGTATATGTATTTAAAAAAATTTAAACAAGTGAAAAAAAAAGATAACAAGTGAAAATAGAGTTAAAGCAAACAGAACAAAGAAAAAAGATGTTTCAGGAGAAAATCTGAAAACATGCGGCCATCCATAGAGTCAGTACTGATTGGAAGAAACTGACTCTCACTCCATCTCCTCACCTGAACCTCTGCGCCCACTTCCATTTTCTTGTTTTCTCTCTTGCTCCGAGGAAGAGTCTATTGAGAACTTACGTTTTTCCAGCACTTCAGTTGTCGGTTTGGTGATGGGTTCCATTACTCTATCAGCAGAAGGATGGGGAACCTGCTCAGCCATGTGTCTTGGAGTGTTTGTGTTAGCATTTGAATTTATACCAGGTTCAGCATTTGATTTGGTGTTTGAATTGGTTCCAAGTGCAGTGCCAATTGTAGTGTCTGAATTGATGCCAGGTTCAAGTCCTAATTTGGTGATTGAATTGGTGTCAGGTTTAGAGTCTATTTTGTAGTTCACATTACTGCAAGATTCATTGACTATTTTGATGTTCGAATTGGTGCCAGGTTCACCGGAGCTTTTGGGGTCTGAATTTGAACCAGAATGAGAATCAAACTCACAGCTGGGTTCAGGAGCCCAGGTTATATTGCCTCTCTTCCCCCCTTTGCCTTTGCTTATTGCACTTGGAGGACCTTGAGGGCCTGCACTAACACTAGCTAGGGTAGTTAGCGGCGTGGTAGCAGGGGAGCAAGGGGGCACATGCCTGCCCTCCTCGCCTGGCCTGTGCTGGGTTAGTCCAACTGTGTTACCCCCTGACTCCAGAAACACACCATGAGGAATACCGCCCCCTAAAGTAGTTAGCCAGGAACAGCAAGAGAAAAAACAAAAAGTGAACTCAGCCAAAGTCACACAAATGAAAACATTAACTCAAGCTGCTTTATACAAACAGTCGCTCTGCATAGACATTAATATGTAGTGTTTTTGCTTTTTCATTTAGACTTGTTTTTAATATCTTTCAATTTTCAGAACACATGCACTGCATATTATACATAACATAACTAATTTAACATAATCAGTTACAAATTAGAAGAAAAAAGTTAATCCAAAGAAAGGCAGAACAACATGAAGTCTTCATTTATCAGAAAAAAATGAAGACAAGATGGCCGAGTGACATCTGAAAGTGAACATGCCAGAAGAGAATAGGAGAAAGCAGCTGGAAAAAATAAAATGCAAAAAAAAAAAGGGGGAAAAGAAGTGGAGAATGAGTGAAGAGCTTGAATTATGGTAGATTGAGCAGAGGCATTGAGAGAAATGTGGGGCGAAACAAATTGAGTTCATGCAGGTAAGTATGATTCTTTGTGCCAACCCTTGATGAAAAAGCATATAGTTGTTTGGAAACAAAACTGAATGATTTCCTTTGAGAAACTTAATTGGACTACATGAAGTTTCTTTAATAATTCAAATGGAATGCAAGTTAATAAGAATAATGTTGGTATTTTTGCAAAAGAACAACCATGTTTTATATGCTACCTGATACTTCTTCATAATGTTGTGATTATGTTCAATATCTGCATTTAGACTTAGACCTATTGATTGCTATTGAACAAAAGATTAAAAAAAGAACATAAATCATAATCATGTTGCCATATGTGTTTCACAAGGGTACATTGATCATGTAGCTCAGCACAAAGCCAAACACAATTGCTGATTTGCTTAGCTCAGAGGGGCATTATGGGTCAAGGAAAAGAGAAAGAGATGCGCTATAGTGGAGCAAAAGAATGTGAATGCTGAGAAGTGGAAAGGTTGAACAGAGGGTGTGTGTGAATGCAGGTGAACTGGTTTTGTAGTCACCACTACGTTGGATCACTTAGGAACCAATCGAGAGGAAATCTACAAGTCCTAACCCCACCTTCTGGTAGAATCATGGGCGGAGCTGCAGGGTATGTGGGTGTGGCCTCACAGTGCAGTTGAAAACGTGAGAAGTTAAAGAGTGGAACAATGGTGTGGAGCACAAAAGGAATAGATTTGCTGTCTGTACAGAGCTGAAAACATGTTCATGATAAAATGATCACAAGCAAACTCACTGGAAAGATGTGATGTCATATTGCTCTTCAAAAAACAGGAAGACTTTATCTCTTAGATAATACAACATACTCCATGCCGTAGGGAGTTTGTTAAAGCTAAACTGTAAGCAGTGTTGACTCACCAATAGCAGCTTTAACTTCGATGGCCTCAGACTCCTGTGAGAACTCACTGATTCCTGCTGCGTTAACCGCCCTCACATGGAAAACATACTTTTGACCTGTTGTCAAGCCATGACACACAAATCTATGGACAAAAAACAGAGGACTGTATAACAAATGTGTGTGTGTGTGTGTGTGTGCATGTCTGTGTGTATGGCTTTTTGAATCTGGAAAGTCTACCTCGTGGCTCTGACAGGCTTGTTGTTGCAAGGCTCCCAAGTATTGCTTCCAGCAACACTGGTCTCAATGTAGTAACCCACCAGCTCTTTAGCCTCTCGTGATGCCTCCCATGACACAACAACAGATGTGTCTGTGTTTCGAGTGGGCACTACCCGGCCTGGGGCAGACGGAATATCTGGAGAGTGGAGGATGTGGAATTAAACTAAGATTTACTATATTAAAGCTTATATTTAAACTTATTAAAGAAATAATAATAATAATAATAATAATAATAATAATAATAATAAATACGATTAAAATAAACAAACAAGCAAACAAATTACAATTCAATTTATAATGCAATTTAAAACTTAAAATTACCAAAAAATTTGCATCAATAAATTGAATACATGCATGCAATGCATTTTGCTACAGTTTATTTTGCTAAAATGTAAAAACTCGTCTTGCATCTTTATTCATTGCATGACATTCATCCATCTATCCATCTATCCATGACATGGATCCATTTATTTGCATGCACTCTTATTGTAAAATTAAAAGCAATGTTACAGTGGAAGTTAATGTGAGAAGTAACAGCTTGTTTCACCCAGTTTATCTCCCACTTGAATGGCCTCTGTGGGGTCTGAAGGTTCACCGACACCAGCAGAGTTACAGCAGCGGACACGGAAGCAGTAAGATTTCCCCTCAGACAAGTCAAATAAAGCAAAGCGTGGTGACTTTACTGGAAGCTCTGTGTTCACACGTTGCCAGCTGTCTGTGCCAGACACACACTATAAAATGCACACATTTACCCTTTTAATTACTTCAAGTAACTAACTGTGCTCACAGGCTTAAAAAAATTATAATAAAATGAATTATACAGTATATACAGCATTAAATTTCATATACAGAACTGCATTTTAAATGAGAGTATATACTATATACAGTAGCTATATACACATTTTCACATTTTTTTCCTACAGTGAATATTTACATATTCATATGCTGTAATGCATCTTAAATGTGATAGTTATAGGGATTTTGGACCTTCTCAACATAGTACATGACACCCTCATATCCCTTGTCGCCTGGCGGCTTCCAGCTCAGAACCACATAGTTCTTGGTGGCCTCAATAACTGTGAGGTTGCGAGGTTTGCCAGGAACCACACCCTCTAGAAGAGCCAGAAAGGTCAAGAAATGTCACTCGGTCTTACTGACATGAATTTCACTTAAATACATCCCAGTAACCTACAGTATCTCACAAAAGTGAGTACACCCCTCACATTTTTGTAAATATTTGATGATATCTTTTCATGTGACAACACTGAAGAAATGACACTTTGCTACTACGTAAAGTAGTGAGTGTACAGCTTGTGTAACAGTGTAAATTTGCTGTCCTCTCCATTGTCGACCATGGCGAGGCCTGTTCTGAGTGGAACCTGTCCTGTTAAACCGCTGTATGGTTTTGGCCACCGTGTTGCAGCTCAGTGTCAGGGTCTTGGCAATCTTCTTATAGCCTAGGCCATCTTTATATAGAGCAACAAGTCTTTTTTTCAGATCCTCAGAGAGTTCTTTACAGTGAGGTGCCATGTTGAACTTCCAGTGACCAGTATGAGGGAGTGTGAGAGCGATGACACTAAATTTAACACACCTGCTCCCCATTCACACCTGAGACCTTGTAACACTAACAAGTCACATGACACCAGGGAGGGAAAAAGGGGTGTACTCACTTTTGTTGCCAGTGGTTTAGATATTAATGGCTGTGTGTTGAGTTATTTTGAGAGGACAGCAAATTTACACTGTTACACAAGCTGTACACTCACTACTTTACATTGTACTAAAGTGTCATTTCTTCAGTGTTGTCACATGAAAAGATATCATCAAATATTTACCAAAATGTGAGGGGTGTACTCTCTTTTCTGAGATACTGTATATGATAGAATGATGTCATATTCAGAAAGAATATTGTTAAGACATGCTAGGCCTTGTATGTTATGGTGGCACTATCACACTCTACTAGACACTGATCTGTCCTCATATGTGTCTCTACAAAATGCACACTAGGAAGGTTCTGCTTACCTACAGGCTCTTCCTCAGTAACAATGATCTGTCCAGTCCAAGGTGCAGAGGCTCCTTCCATTGAAAATGAGAGGGAGAGATAGAGTGAGCGAGAGGGAGAGAGAGAGAGAGAGAGAGAGAGAGAGAGAGAGAGAGAGAGAGAAAACACATTTACAGAGAGAAAGAATATTAATATTACGTATTAACGTATGTGTTCTCTTTATTTTTTCTTGGTGATTAATACGGATATCCAGGCTTTCAATGTATGCAACATTAGATAAAATATGAGATTGTATATCATGGAATATCAAAATATCTTATGATGATAATTAATAATTAATTTAACTAGCAAAATGAACCAATTTGAGGAACAAATGTACATTGTCTTGAAATACACTTAACAATTTTAAAACTAAAGCATTTCTGTTAAAAGCAGTGCAAAACCCTATTCCATGAACATCATCGTTATTATCACCATTGTGCTACATTGTGGTTTAAAGTTCCATCATATTTATTGTAAAGAAGTTCAGCTCTGGGTGATACATGCTAGTATATCCACACCTTTGCGAGCACGGTCAGCAGGATCCATGGCCGCCACGGGTTCAGACACTCGAGAAGGATGACTCATGCCACACTTATTCACCGCGCGCACACGGAAAATATAGCTGCGGCCTTCAACAAGTCCAGTAACTGGAAAACGGGCAAACTTGATTGGAGTATCATTACATTGCATCCAGTGAGATGTGCCAACTTCACACCTTGTGAGTCAGAGGAAGGGAGAAGGTGAGAGATAGAAACAGTTAAAGAAGGAAAACTGTTATATTTTGTTAGCAGCAGAAGCAGCAACAGGGGGTGCTTCCATTCAGATTTAACACATAATCCAAAATATTCCGGCATGATTTAACCTTTTCAATTAGTTTCGCAACAGGTTTACAATCATATCACACCAAAGCCCTGTAGAACACTATATCATTCTACTGAATACGTGTATATGGCTAGAACTCTCAAATTCTCAAACTTATTATCATAACATACTTGTTCATAGCATACTTGTCTCATGTCTCTTTAAATATATTTCAATATAGGGGAAATTTATATGAAGTTAAAAGA
>JAFFST010049263.1:228716-245132 GCA_022414735.1 Noturus placidus | reverse complement strand
ATCCATCCATCCATCCATCCATCTTCAACCGCTTGCTCCTTTATCAGGGTCACGGGGAACCTGGAGCCTATCCCAGTATGCATCGGGCACAAGGCGGGGTACACCCAGGACAGGGTGCCAGTCCATCACAGGGCAATATCCTAACATTTTCTTTAAAAAAAAAAAATATTTATACATATGCACCTGTCTACAAAGTATCCCAGAATGGAGCTGCCTCCATCCACGGCAGGCTGTTTCCATGTAACAATGACATAATCTTTATTAGCGTCTTGACAAAACACATCCAGAGGAGCACAAGGAGCTCCTGAAACCTCTGCGTCGGTATCTATAACAGAGTCACACATGCCAGTTATCAATTTGAACAGTTTCATAAGTTCATATGATAATGCAAAATTCTTGTCAATAATATACACTCCTATTTGCCTCAATCTTGGTTTAAATTTAAACAGTGAATTATCACTCCAAATGTAAACTTACAGTATGACTGGTTATTTTACAGTGCAGCAATGTGATATTCCTGAATACTATTGCTGGAGGCATAGTATAATATTATATCATACAATATTATATGATTCTGAAATCCTTGTACTGTAGGATTAACAAACTATTAAAAGCGCATTCCTCTCGGAGGTTCTGACTGCTACTTAACTGGAGCTGTTGCAGATAGGTATAAAATTAGAACGAAACCTGATCCCTAAGAGAGCCTCAAGCCCACACTCATAAGTACATGGTCTAACACTCCACACATTGTTTAATTCATTGCTTCATGGGTTTTTGATGGCCACATTCTAAGCAACTTTCTATGAGTCATGTGTTCATGTTTATATTTATGTTTAATGGCATGTGTTTAAAAGTTGAACCAAAACTTTTAATCTTGGATTTTGGACTAATATGAGGTCATGCTGCATAATGGAAGTCAGTCAACAACAAAAATCCTGCCATCAATTTTTACACAGCTGCATGAGCCATTCATTGTGTGCATGTGTGTGAGTGTGAGTGGTTGGGAATGGAGTGGGATGATGTAATGGTTGTATGATCTAAATTTGAGATATCCCACGAGAGCAAATCGGTTATAGCTGTCACACACAATTATATATTTGAAAAAAACAAAAAAACTTGTATGACCTTGACACAGGAGCCAAAAACTCAGACGTACAAAAACACAGTGTCATTATCATTGAGCACTTATAAAATCCACATTATACTCTACATGCCCAACTACAATATTATCTAAAGCACACACTATAATGTACAACCTAAATATGTACCTTATACAGCAAATGTATAGAAACAAGCTGATGGAGAGGTGTTGAAAACTCATCAAGCTGTCAAGGCAGCCCTCAGAACTGGAAAAGACAGCTTGTCCCAGACTATTACAAAGGTAAAGTACACCTATGCATAGAAAATCCATGGCCACTACCCAGAGACCAAAGACACATAAGAGTATGTGTCAAGGCATCCAGTCCATCACTGACTACAAAGTTTCACAGTGTTTGTGATGGTGATTTCTCTAGATGTGCTGAATATTTTTTATGTACAATTACAAGAATGGAATGAGGAGTCTGCAAGGAGGACTACCCTTCATATGTTTGTCCACAGCCAGCAAGGAAGGCCACCCCTCCTCTATTTGTTCCCAGCTGATATCAGGAATCTCTATTCAGAGTCAATCTATGTAAGGAATTGTCAAGATACCTCTATGGTTGCTTAGAGATTGTACTGGACTTCCTGACCTCAGATTTCAGTCAATCAGGATTAACAACATCATACCATCATACTGAACACTGGTGCCCTTCAAGTCTGTGCACTACTGTTCACACTTGACAACTGAATGCACATATTGGATTATGTCATTAAATACAGTCCCCTCTGAAACTGTTGAAATGGCAAGGCCAATTCATTTGTTTGTGCTATACGCCAAATATATTTTGGTTTGAGATCAAAAGGAATGAGATGAGAGTCCTTTGTTGAGTTGGCGGTGTGTTTTGGATCATTGTCTTGCTGCCTGATGAAGTTCCTCTCAATTAATTTTGATGCATTTCTCTGTAAATTGGCAAACACAATGCCCCTATAAACTTCTGAATTCATTCTGCTGCTACCATCATCAGTTACATCCAGAAGCAGCCATGCAAGCCCAAGCAATGACACTACCTTCACCATGTTTCACAGATTACCTTGTATGTTTTGGATCATGAGTAGATCATTTCTTTCTCCACATTCTGGCTTTCCATCACTTTGGAAGAGGTTTATCTTGGTTCCAGAACCTCTGTGGCTCTTCTTTGTATTTGATTGTGAATTCCAAACTGTTTTTTTTACTTGATGAGCTGATGAGTGATTTGTGTCTTGTGATATGTCCTCTATATTTCTGTTCTCGAAGTCTTTGAATAGGGGCTTGTGATACCTTCACCCCTGGAGTTTGTTGGTGATGTCACTGACTGTTGTTTTTTGGGGGGTTTTCCACAGCTCAGTGTCTATTGCTCAGTACACCAGTGGCTTCTTTCTTTTTCAGAACATTCCAAATTTTTTTATTGCCCAATATTTTTGCAATGCCTCTGATTGATTTTCCCTTGCTCCCCCCCATAGCCAGCTCAAAGACCTTCATGTTGGCTTATTTTTTTAACAACAAATGCAGACTTCACAGGTGAAACTGAAGGCTGAAACCAAGAGTAGATGTTCTGAGCTATTTATAGTTTAAACAATCAGTCTACCAGGACACACCCGGGAAACAAGAAAGACCTGTCAGTCACATGTTCCAATATTTTTGCTCCCAGACAAATTGGGTGGTCTGGTACAAAATGTACTATGTTCTATCCTGTTAAACACATCTAAATATAAATACCAGAAAATAAAAGCTGAAATTATAAACCCTATTCTCATATTCATCTTTTGAACTCAAACTCAAAGATCTTCAGCCTACAGCAAAAAAAAAACAATTAGCCATGTCGTTCCAATAGTTTTGGAAGGGACTGTATGTTGATGACGCAATGGCTGTGGACTGATGGGGTTCAGCAGATTATTCAGTAATTGTGCACAAAATAATAGCGTGGGGGAAATAGGTATTGAACATGTCAACATTTTTATCAGTAAATATATTTCCAATGAGGATATTCACGTGAAATTTTCACCAAGATTTGGTATTAACTCAAGAAATCCACACACATAAAGAATTCACAACATTAAAGTCCATAAACAAAGTTATGTGTAATAAAGTGGAATGACACAGGGGGAAAAAAGTATTGAACAAGCTAACTGAAATGAGTTTAATATTTGGTGGAGAAGCCTTTATTTGTAATGACAGCTTCAAGACGCTTCCTGTATGAAGAAATTAACTGGCCGCAGTATTCAGGTGTGATTTTGGCCCGTTCTTCTAAACATATTGTCTTTAAATCTTGTTCAATTGGATTCAAGTCAGGTGATTGACTGGGCCATTCTAACACCTCGAATTTTTTTTTCTCTAAAACCAATTGAGAAACCAATTGAGTTTCCTTTTCCTTTGCTGTTTGTTTTGGATCGTTGTCCTTCTGGAAGTTCCACCCATGTCTCATCTTCATCATCCTGGTGGATTTCAGCAGATTCTTCTCAGTAATCTCCCGGTAAAGGGCTCCATTCATCCTTCCGTTAGTTATATGGAGTCTGCCAGTACCATGAGATGAAAAACAGCCCCACACCATGATGCTTCCACCTCCAAAATTCACTGTTGGTATAATGTTCTTAGGGTGATGTGCAGTGCCATTTCTTCTCCAAACATGGTGTGTAGTATGACAGCCAAAAAGTTCAATTTTGCTCTCATCTGAACAGAGTATACTCTCCCAGTATTGCATAGGCTTGTCCAAATGACTCGTTTAAACGAGCTTCGACATGCCTTTTCTTTAGTAATAGAGTCTTGGGGGTTAGCGTGCATAGAGGCTATAGTGGTGGAGAGCATTGCCTATTGTTTTCTCTGTGACGATGGTACCTGCTGCCTCCAAGTGTTTCTGGAGCTCTTTCCGAGTGGTCCTTGGCTCTTGGGATATTTTTCTGATGATTATTCTGACTCCCTGGTGAGAAACCTTGCGAGGAGCTCCTGTAAATGGCCGGTTGATGATGGAGTGATGTTGCTTCCACTAGTGGTTAATGGCCCCAATAATGCTTTCTGGAATATTCAGAAGTTTTGAAATGCGTTTCTATCTGATTCCATCAATATGTTTCGTAACAATAAGGCTGTGAAGGTCTTGGGAGAGTTCTTTGCTTTTACCCATCATGAGATATTTCTTGTGTGACACTTTGGTAACGAAAAGCCTTTTTATAGACCATCAATTTACTAATCCATCTGATATTAATTTGCACAGATTGTAGATATAATTACTTTCTAACTACGTACAGCTTTCAGCTGGTTCATTTCCTTCATTACCCATAACTTTATTTATGGACTTTTTATGTTGTGAATTCTTTATATGTGTGGATTTCTTGAGTTGATACTGATGTCTGGTGAAAATTTCATGTGAATAACTTAATTGGAAATATATTTCTGAAATAAATGTTGACGTGTTCATTACTCATTTCCCCCACTTTATCTGTTGTGAGATGATTTTTGACTGTGGTGATCTACAACGGAATCAGAGAGCATCCTCAGCAACCGTTCCACCCTCTGATGTGGGAACTGCAACACCTCACGCAGTAAGACTCTACAGCATTTAGAAATGTATAAGAAATTTAACCATATCGATTTGGGAGAAGGTCCTGGAGCATCCAAGATGTAACTGTGAAACTGTAACAGCTTTCTTTCACAGCCAGTCAGGCTTCCCCTTTCCTATTCACTATTCACTGCTCTAGTGTAAAATCAAAGATGCAAACTTCAGACACTAAACATGTCTTGGCTAAAGACTAAACTGTTTTGTTATATTTTAATCATCCTTGTCTTCCAGTGTTAGGCCAAATCTTACCTCGGACAAAGACATAGGCTGAGTGTGTCTCATAGCCAGACTTTGTAATGACACGGAGAGTGTAAAGCCCCTCGTCTTCTTTATTGAGGTGTGTGAGTGTAAGAGTAGCTCTGTCTCCACTCCAGTGCATCTGAACCCACTTAGATGGCACCAGCAACTTATCTACCACATACATACAAACATATAAACCACTAATGAATATTTTTAATAGATTAATACATTCAAACAATCTGTAACCTGAAACCTTGAAGCTATATCTGTATTGGGGGAAAGTGTTTGCACTCACCATCTCTGTACCACTCAATCTCAGGCTGGAAACGTTGCAATGTTGGGTAGATGATAACAGAGCAGCCCAGACTCATTGTCTCACCCTCACGTCCAAAAGACACACCAAACTTCTCTACAATATGTGTTTCGAAAGTCAATCCATACTCCAGGCAGGGCACTAAGACACACAAATTAATAAGAACTCAGTGCAGGTAGATCTGCAGATAAATAATATACTGAAGTCCAAAGAATCACTAGTACACTGATAGGTAAGAGAGTACTCCACATCAGACTTGGTGAATGTTACCTGTGCAAAAATGAAATTTCAATAATGGTAAACTTTGCAGAATGATGGTTAGGATACATATGAACAAAAACCGGAATTAAAGTTAAAGTGAAGATAAAAACATGAATTCAGGCTTTCAGCTGAGTTTTCCAAAAAAATTTTGCTAAACATAAAATAGGTCACTTCAATAAATATTAAAAAGAAATGATGTAAATTAAAACACGATTTCTTCCTTTTAGTGCACTAATAATCAGGCACCATGTTCTATGCAATTTTTAACTGGAATAATGATTGTATTATAGCACACTGGTATATTTATTGTATTACATTTTAATAATGATGTTCATTTTACAAAATTTAAACTCACATTTAATTTTTTGCAGTGAAATAGACATCACTTTATTATTTATCAGTGTATTCTGAGGATAATTTACTGCAATTTCAAATAATTATTCTGTAATTGTTTGATAAGCTTAAGAACAGCTCTAAGAACTAAGAATAACTAAGAAATGGGGGGGGGCACTATAAATAAAATTATTTAGTTAAACATAGTGTTGGGCAGCATGGTGACGCTGTGAGAAATATTCCAAGGTCCTGTCCTAAGCTTAGATTACTTTATGGCTGCATGTTCTCTCTGTGTCGGCATGGGTTTCCTCCTGGTACTCCAGTTTCCTTTCACCTCCCAAAAACATCCAGGCAGGCATATATTCTACACTAACTTGCCCTTAGGGTGTGTTCCTAAGATTC
Organism: Noturus placidus; assembly: GCA_022414735.1. NCBI lineage: Eukaryota > Metazoa > Chordata > Actinopteri > Siluriformes > Ictaluridae > Noturus > Noturus placidus. Next base: position 238,913 of record JAFFST010049263.1, on the reverse strand, counting down.
ATTCCAACCCAGACTAAGATAAAGTGTTGACTTGAGACGAATGAATGAATAAATAAATGAATGAATAAAAGGTGCAGACAGCCAGACTAATAGTGTGATTACAAGAGGGCACATTAAATATACACAGCAATAGCTGGTCTTTGGAAACATTGAAAACAACATATACAACTGCCACAATATAGACCAGGGGAAAAAATCTTGAAGACATTAATAATTTGACACAGACCACAGAAAAAAGCGGATGTGGGAAGAGAATCCGTGATATCAAGAAGATGTGCGAATACAATCTAAATAGATCAGAGACAGTTGTCATGCAGACATTTATAATCATATGGTGGACGTGATATTCAAAATATTAAAGCTACAGTGCATAGGATTTTTTGTAAAAAATGAAACAGATGTGATTATTGTGTCTGGAAGAAAAAAAAACATGTTAGAAGATGATGTTCCTAAACTTATGTGAGTGGCTCTTGTCATGTAATAATAATGATCTGTGAAAATTTGCGTGCATACTGTATATCAGAGGTGAACAGAGATAGGTCAAACATCAGCGTTCCTCAACTGTCTATTTTGCCAGATTTTACAGAATGAATATTACAGCGTAACAGATCGTTTTTATTGCCTGTGGCCATTAAGAGGACACAAATATAGCACGATAGCCAGCTACACTGCAAAAAAATTAATCTTAGCTAGTTAAAATATCTATCTATTCTCAAGCTAATTTTTATGACATACTGCAAAATATTATACACTAATTAAATAACAAAATATCCAGAGAACACAGATTGGGACAAAAAAATATTTTTTTTTAGCTAGCTAACTAGTGTTAGCAGGTTATAGCTGCACCTGTCAGCTGTGGAGATGTGGAGCCTCAGAGAAAGCCCAACCAGAGATTTATATATTTTATGAAGGTGACTAGTTTATAATGTAGGTTATGGGTTATTTTTGAAACACCATGGCATCTGTAAAGCACGGCACTGCTGCTTGATCAGGCAGATGCAGTGAGAGTTAACCAGCTGATGGCAGCTAAAATAAAATGGTTTTTGTTCTTTCATCTAATATTTACTGACATACTCAAAAGTTATTTTATTCTCATAACACTTCTGCCATATTGAACTAAATCACACAGATACTTTGTCTGCATCTCAAACTGTTAACTATTGTGGTATTACTATTTAGGCACACTACTTTATGTGCCTTCAATTCTATCTGAGTGTGTGCACTCCCAGCCTTGAGATTAATCCGTGTGGTGAAGAAAAGTGCAGCTAGAGAGAATACAATTCCAAAACCTTACATACTGTAGCTTAAATTTTTATTTTTTGAAAAACATCAATATCTCTGTAGACACAGAACTAAAACTAGTGGCATCTGTAGTTTTTGGAGTTTCGGACAACTCCAAGTTTGAAACCAAGACTTGGATTGAGACAGAGTGGCCATGCAATATTGACAGGTGAGGACATGCAGTGCTTAAAGAACAGAACACCTTTAACCCGGTTACCTGCAGAGCTGGACCATTTCTTATCTGTGCCCAGTACATGGGAAACAAAACAACGGTCAGCATTAGCAACATTAGCTTTGGAGTGACTCCTGTACTCCCCTTCACAGACACAGAGCTTTCAAAGAAAATCTTTCAAGCTAATTATACAGTATTAAGTTTTCACAAAAAAACATTCAACCATTTGAAACTTACAGAGTCTGGGAGCTGGGAATGATTCATCAACTTCCCCTTTGAATCCTAAATATCAAAAGAATTAGAAGAGATCCTAAATATCAAAACAATTACAATGGTAAATAGATCAATAAAAAGCTGTACATAGAAATAAAATAGAAGATTTCCAAAGTATTTTGTTTAAAATTGGATTGATTGCCTTTTTAAATTCATTTACACATTTCCTTCAGGATTTTGAAATGTTTGACAAATGAATCATTACATGACATGAATCTTTAAACGTTTACAGAAGGTATAATTTTTGACATACGTTTGACCACGACAGAGGCAAAAGATGAAAGCTCCCCCTTGCTGTTTATGGCAGACACACGATACTGGGCAGTGTCATCAAAGTCACATCTAAAATGACATAAAGACATGTGACATTCACATACACGCAGCACTGTGACATGGACATCTATCACACTCACACACGCATGAATTAATACACTGTAAACTCTGTATGCCTGCCATATATCTCTCCAAATTTTAGAAGTTCCTAAATTAATGTTCAAGGACAAAAATAGACTGCAAGAAGTGATATCACCACAGCAGGGCCAGATCATTTTTACCAGCACTGTAATCTTTCATGTAGCCCATGAACAATGGCTCCAATAGATCTAGAATGTGAGATCAAATTTCTATCCTCATTATTCCTAGTGTATTTGTAGACTGTGTGTATGAGTTTGTACACGTCAGACAAAGAGACAGATACCAAGGCTAAGAGGGAAGGAATGTCAATGATGCATGGGTTTTTTTTTTAGGTGTCCCATAGGTTATGACCATCTGGCAGAGGAAGGTTTGACTCATGTATCAGCATTTTCATGAACTCTGACCTTTGCAGGACTGTGATTACCATTTAGACAATAGTAATTTACTACTAAAGCTCAGTTGATTTGTTTTTGTCAGTGTAAAGTCTAGTTGTGATAAATGCAGTCTTGGGTGTTGTGTTTTACAGTGGGGGAAAAAAGTATTTGATCCCCTGCTGATTTTGTACGTTTGCCCACTGACAAAGAAATGATCAGTCTATAATTTTAATGGTAGGTTTATTTGAACAGTGAGAGACAGAATAACAACAAAAAAATCCAGAAAATCACATGTCAAAAATGATATAAATTGATTTGCATTTTAATGAGGGAAATAAGTATTTGACCCCCTCTCAATCAGAAAGATTTCTGGCTCCCAGGTGTCTTTTATACAGGTAATGAGCTGAGATTAGGAGCACACACTTAAAGGGAGTGCTCCTAATCTCAGCTTGTTACCTGTATAAAAGACACCTGTCCACAGAAGCAATCAAACAATCAGATTCCAAACTCTCCACCATGGCCAAGACCAAAGAGCTCTCCAAGGATGTCAGGATTGTAGATCTACACAAGTCTGGAATGGGCTACAAGACCATTGCCAAGCAGCTTGGTGAGAAGGTGACAACAGTTGGTGCGATTATTCGCAAATGAAAGAAACACAAAAGAACTGTCAATCTCCCTCGGCCTGGGGCAGGAATGCTGCCTATGACACCATCTCCACCGTCAAACATGGAGGTGGAAACATTATGCTTTGGGGGTGTTTTTCTGCTAAGGAGACAGGACAACTTCACTGCATCAAAGAGACGATGGACGGGGCAATGTACCATCAAATCTTGGGTGAGAACCTCCTTCCCTCAGCCAGGGCATTGAAAATGAAAAGTAATTACTAAGTCATTACCAAGTACTAAGTCATGTTTTGCAGAGGGGTCAAATACTTATTTCCCTCTTTAAAATGAAAATCAATTTATAACATTTTTGACATGCGTTTTTCCGGATTTTTTTGTTGTTATTCTGTCTCTCACTGTTCCAATAAACCTACCATTAAAATTATAGACTGATCATTTCTTTGTTAGTGGGCAAACGTACAAAATCAGCAGGGGATCAAATACTCCCCCCCCCCCACTGTATATGGTTGCTGGATGCCTTAATCCATTGGAATCTGCAAATATTTAGAATGTTTTGACATACTAACATGGCTGGAAGTGACCAGTGGATCAAGTAGTTTTTTTTGTATGTGTGTGTGTGCACAGGTTTATGGGTGTGATTACTTGTTAATCTCCAGAGAGTGGACATTGTAGCTGCTCACAAGTTTGTACTTCCCTGGATGAGCCATTGGGTCAATGGTAACATTGTTCTTGTACCTGTTTGACGGGGGTGGCACGGAAGAAAAGTCATGATAGAGAGAAAAGAGAGAGAATTGTCAGAGAGGGATGGAAAGATACACATCATAGAAACTTGAAAAGCAGAGGAGCTAAGAACTCAAAATTATGTTAAAAAAAGTCCAGCTGCAATTGAACAAGTATAAACTAAACTATAGCCTTTTTTGACATTATTATTATTATTATTATTATTATTATTATTATTATTATTATTATTATTATTATTATTATTATTATAGGGCGGCTGTGGCTCAGTCGGTAGAGCGGATTGTCCACTAATCCACTAATTGTATGGTTGGCGGTTCGATTCCTGGCCCGGATGACTCCACATGCCAAAGTGTTCTTGGCAAGACACTGAACCCTAAGTTGCCCCCGATGGCAAGTTAGCACCTTGCATGGCAGCTTTGCTACCATTGGTGTGTGAGTGTGTGTGTGAATGGGTGAATGAGACATGAGACACAGTGTAAAGCACTTTGGATAAAAGCGCTATATAAGTGCGCCATTTACCATTTACCAATATTATTATTATTATTATTATTATTATTATTATTATTATTATTATTATTATTCCTGATTATAGATATAAGTCATATATGTGTGTCATAATGATGAAAAAAATTGTGTTCATTTATACCACAGCTTCTTTACTGTATTTCCCTGTAGCTCTGAAGCTAAGTGTTTGTATGCTTACACAACACATTTGGTGTGAGTTCTAGGTTATACGGCTCCAGTGAGAAAGTGTTGAGTTATAGTGTTCTGCAGGCTGATTCCATTTTATTTTAATTTTATGCGGGCCAAATGAAATAACGTCAATACTGATGCGTTAGGTGTATAAAAATGTGTATGTGCTTAATGATGTAACTGTTGGGATTATGGGCATTGCTATTAAAGTGTGTGTTGGTGGGGGTGCTGGGGAGAGACCAGCCGGTTCAGTCGTAAAATGTGTCCATTGGACATTTTGTGCCTCGCTGATGGATATTTATATAACATTTACAGTGTTTTGCATAAATATATTCACCCTCCTTATACATGCAATCGTGGCACTGAAATGAGTTTAATTCCGATTATTACTGAAGTGTGTCAGGGGGAATCAGTATTGTTTGCTAAATTATTTACAAATAAAAAACATAAAGGTTGTGATCGCATAAGTATACAATGGTAGTTATGGTACAATGGCCAGTTGCCATGAGAAGTCACTTGAATAGTTGAATGGAGTCCACCATTTTGCAATTAAAGTGTCACATGATTTCAATATAAAGATCTTGGTAGGCCCCAGAGATTTTATTTAGAACATACCTAAATAAACAACATCACGAACACCAAGGCACTATAAACACAAATCCGGGACAAAAGCTGTGTTCATGCCATGTTGTAATTATTGTAATTATGAGATTCCGACTTGAAAAAAGTCCTCGTAATTGCAACATATAGTCCTCCATAATTGCAACATATAAACTCGTAATTTTCGGAGAGCTCTGGCTTGTATCACCTGACCACTGCAACATTATGCGGAAACACTCAAAATAGAGGCGGCTGCTCTAAAAAAGAAAAAAAAGAGATAGAATTATAATAGAATTTTATATTAAAAAAAAATTTGTTTAACTTTTCATACTGCTATTATTGTTATTATTATTTTATTATTGTTGTTGTTTGTTTATGTTTGCAACAACACATTACCAATGCCTGCTTTATTAATAAAGAGCATGTTACAACATTGCAGTGCTTTCTGTGTTCTTCAATGTTTTATAAAAGATGTATTTTGCAGTTGTCACCAACATCATATCAGCTCAAACTAGAACCTCCGGATTGTTGTCTAATAATTACGGTAAATCTGACATGCCGTGGATGCAGCCAAAGTTATGGAAACGTATCCCAAACTAAAAATGGAAAGTATATGGCACAACAGACTCTTGATTACTTCTCTGACTAACACCCTCATTATCTGGTCATTGCATTTTGAACTAAGGCTTCCTCTTGCCATGCCTGTGCCTTATTCTTTTCATTTTTAATAATTTGGAAAAGCTTAAGGGGTTGGGGGTAACTTCTAATGCAAGCCATTATATAGTCAGTTCCTTTTAAAAAATCTGTTCACTTGAAGTAATTCAGCTGGACTGAGTGTCCATGGTAAGAGTTTACCATGTAAACAAAAAAAAAAAAAAAAAAAAATTTGAAAACAACGTACAGTCATTGTTCTGGATGATGAATAAATTTACCGGCCTAATTCTGTCAATTTTAACACAATCGCATGAAATCAACCACAAATAACAGTGTTCATCATGATAGACAGGAAGTAAGTATTTGGCTAAATTTTCTAACTGTCATATAGCTAATGTAAAATGTTTAGGATTCATCAATAGCCTAATTATCTGGAACTCTTTCTTGTAGACCATGCCACTTGTTACACGATGCTAAATAATGATCATAATCTGTTATCTGAATGTCAGTAATACAATGCTGCCAATGGTGTGTGTATGTGTATGTGTGATGTGTGTGTAAGTGTGTGTGTGTGTGTGTGTGTGTGTGTGTGTGTGTGTATGCACTCACCACACAATCCGGGGCTCAGGCCATCCTGAAACCGTGCAGTGGAGCCTCACACACTGTTTTTCCCACACAGTGTGCGAGCGGGGCTTGATCACAAACTCTGGTGAATGCATCAGGTGATCCTCGTTCAGGCGCTTGTGGTACTCTTCGTTGTCATGAATCTACAGTCATGTGGTCACACACAGGCTTAATATACAGCTAAAACAGTGTTTATAAAAATGTCATTTATACCATGCTCTTTATACTCTTACTACCAGTGCTATTCCGCATGCACCATTCATATTCACATGTTTAACGTTCCACAAACATGTAAACAGCACAAACTCTTTGACAGACAATCATCATGCTGTTGTCTGTTGTTTATCTATCTACATTATGTTTCATTTCATTTTCTAATATGACTAGGCTTTGCTTTGATGTGGACACAAAAGTTTTCATCATTAAATGTAACCTGATTCTCATCTGGGCTTTCCTCCATTTAGAACATCATTCATAACATTAGCACACGTGCCAGAGACATCAATACACTGTTGCTCAGGCATCTGGCACAAGGGTGGCACGGATTATTGGCCCCGTTAAAACACTTTCTAATGCAGCGATGCACAACTTCAGCTAAATCAATTAAGTGTTCATTTCATTATATTCTTTTCACATGAAACTACTATTATGTTTGACTCAATGCTATAATTAGCATTAATTATCCTCACATACTGTACATATCACATTCATTTTAAAGGGATTGGCTCTTATTAAATTTAAATAGAAACCAATGCAGATTTGAGTGCATGAAACACCATACGACCAAAGCAGAGTCTATTTCATGAAGCTCACCGATGGCATCAAAATGAGTAGTGATTTGAGGACAAATAATGAATCAGCTGCATGGATGAAAAGCTAACACCCTCTAGTCAATCCAAACACATGACCTGAGTCAATAAGACTTCCATTGTTAGGCATTAAACAGAATATCGGAATACGTTAGCAGTTATCAATGTAGTATTGTTTTAGTCACAATTCAGACCTTTATGATTATTGTTATGCTCCTTCTATCTACATCAAACTTAGATATTAATTGCTATATTACAGATCTAAGTATGATGATGACCATGAACACGTTCCTGATCTGCACTGACCCTCTTGGTGAGGGAAATGCGCTCTGCAGACTCCCTCATGACGGTTCTGCGAGACTTGTGTTCCACGCGTTCCATCTCCACCCCACTGGTGAAGAGGTCCCTGCGCGCCAGGTAACCAGCACTCTGTTTAGCCCGAGCCTCTTCAGTGTCTGACAGACCACTCGCAAACTCTTGACTTGGGTGGAGAAGGTGAGAGTGTGACTCGGCGAGCAGGTGTGGATTAGGATGTCAGTATCATGACAGAAGCATATATACTCTTATATACACACATAACATATTTGCATGGGAAAACCTTTTTCTAACTTATACATACAAGTGATGCTGGTTTTCCAGGTATAATATTATTGGTAATATTCATGTTAAAAGGGGGACAGCATTCCAAAATCCACTGTAAGCATTACTGTATCTGTGCCTGGAAAAACCAGTATCAACAGATACCTTTGATTCCTGAAGTCCAATGAAGGCCCCTTTGCTTCCCTCATTATTATGACTATGCATGGTCTCATGAGTCCTTGGCTCATACCTTCCCCTGAAGATGGGCACCACATAGCCTATAATCTGGTTCCCTTTGTCCACAGCCAGGTAGGTGGGACTGGATCTCTCCCCCATCCCATCCAGAGAGGTAAAGGTCGAATCTCTGATGCTAAAATACCCAAGGCAAAAAATCATATGAGAGCAAATGTCTGGAATGTAAAAACATGGTGAGGGAATATATAAGGAATGTTGGAGAGAGAAATGGAAATTAGGTATTAGATGGTTGAGGAAGGGAAGTAAGTTGATGCTCTTTAGTACTGTTGCCTAAAAGTGATAGATATATTTCCCAAGCAAGATGGTGGAACCCAAGCATTTCAAATAGAAAAATAAAAGTGGGAAAAATAATTTGTTTTTACAATACACCAAGCACCAAGCTGGTATTGATACACCAAGCAGCTTGGACACCTGATTTAATGTAAATATACTATACTGTACTTATTAAAACACAATCCAGCCAGCACATTTGTAAGAAATCCACTCCAGAAAGGTTACACAAGCACACATTATACCTGTCTCAGAGCACACTGTGACCTTGGTATATGGATTGAGTGAAAGTTTGGTTCTCACAGAGGCAGATGTATTTATTAACTGTAAAGAGGGGGGTGGAGAGAACAAGTGCGAGTAAGACCTTAACAGAGTCTGTGCTTGCAAACTTTGCACAAAGTGTCTAAAAGTGGCATGCAGTGTATCTATTCATGTCTTGATTTCATATGGCGTGATTCTGAAGGACTTCATGTCATCTGATCTCTAACTACATATCATTTCCAAGAACCTATATATGTTTAGTATTGCTCTATTAAGTTGTACGGTCACTTGTGAAACAAGTGAGTTGGCTTAATATCAATAACGAAGTATCTTAGAATGGCACAAATAGAGAAACTAGGGCTTTTTCCCCCCCTGCAGTATTAAATATTTAAATCCCAAATGGTTCTAAAATTATGATAGAAAATTTGGTGCCATATCATTTACTACCTAGCTTGTCTATGCCTCCCTCAAAACAGCTTAAATGGTATATAAATCATTGAGAGCATACAAACGCACATATCAAACCAAATCATAGATTCAGCAACATTTATCTCTTTTCCTGGGTTGTAAAATTGTTATGGCTCTGGGGAATTCACACTACATGGTTTTTTTCCACGAGAGCTTTGTGTAGAATGTGCACTACATGATGCGATAATATGTCCAATTCCACTTATTGCCATTCTGTTTTGATTAATCATATGGTTGCTGTGCACTGTGAGGCTTACATTGAACAGATATTTGTTAACTCTATAAGTTGTGTGTGAAAGCTTATCTTTGCACACTGTTCAGTACATTTCCACAAGAACCCAACAGTGACTCTCTGGCAGCTCTAGGATTTGAAATCAAAAGATCTTAGCCACTAAAAACACACAGAACCTTGACCACTGAGCTACTACTTTACAGTAATGCATTTCTATGAATTGAGTATTAAATTAATCCCATAAACTTCCAGGACCTGTTAGCAGATTCAGATTTACATTCCTCACTCTCAGAACTATATATCTTTCCTATTAGTTTAACTGTATTTACTAAACAATTCAAGGTAGTTACTGATTAATATGATTTACAATTAATAACTGAACAATACACCAATAGATTAAACGTCTAAAATATGTTAAGTTCCATACAATTCCTTCCTTTCAGAGGTGGGACTAAACAAGTGACTGAACATCATCAACAAATATATTTGATTCATGTCCCATATTATTGTGATGGCCTGAGAATGAGATACAGTGCCTTGCGAAAGTATTCGGCCCCCTTGAACTGTTCGACCTTTTGCCGCGTTTCAGGCCTCAAACATAAAGATATAAAACTGTCATTTTTTGTGAAGAATAGACCTGAGACTGGGACGGAGATTTGGCTCCATCCATCTTCCCATCAATTTTAACCATCTTCCCTGTCCCTGCTGAAGAAAAGCAGGCACAAACCATGATGCTGCCACCACCATGTTTGACAGTGGGGATGGTGTGTTCAGGGTGATGAGCTGTGTTGCTTTTACGCCAAACATAGCGTTTTGCATTGTTGCCAAAAAGTTTGAGCACCTTCTTCCACATGTTTGGTGTGTCTCCCAGGTG
>JAFFST010049263.1:207443-220125 GCA_022414735.1 Noturus placidus | reverse complement strand
CTTTACATTGTAGCAAAGTTTCATTTCTTCAGTGTTGTCACATGAAAAGATATAATCAAATATTTACAAAAATGTGAGGGGTGTACTCACTTTGGTTTCTAATATCCTCTCAGTGTCTACACATATTTCTCCCTCATGGGACAAAATTCTAAGTAAGGTGTTACAACCACTAACACAGAAAATAGATTAAAAAAATTAAATAAATAAAAAAGACAAAAATAGAGGCACAGTAATAATGAATAAACAATAGAAATGCGTGAATAACATCATGATGGCATTCAGATTTAGATAACAAAGAAAATCTACACCGACTCCTACAACAAATCACATGAGAAAATATGAGATGATCTGGGACCATTTAATTGAAAATATTTCTGTTTTTAGTTGTAATTTTGCAGTTATATATTCCATGTAATAAACATTCTTCACCCTTTACCTCCATTGTTATATCTTGGGGGGATGCGGCTTCAGCCAGGAGACCATAATCATCTTCTTGGTTATTGGTCTTACTCTCAGTAAGAATGTCATACATATAATTGTTCTCCACCTCCTCCAGAAGTAATCCCAATAAATAACAAGATGGTTCTAAACGCAGTTCTATATGTAATTTTTTTTTATTTCGTTTTGTTTGCTTTGCCAATATTCTGTTAATTCTATTCTTCTGGACAGTCCCAGAATATGTGTGTATGATCTCCCACCAGGCCGCAGCCCCTCCAACATTGATCTGATTTGTCTCCAAATTTTGAGGTAATAAGGGGAGTTTTGAAAAATCTCATCTTGACTTTCCATTCAAATTTCCTCCAAATGGGGCTGTTTGTTATTTTGTGTTCCTCTCCGCAAGATTTTTCATCTGGAATGTTGGTATTCCCATTTTTCCTTAATGTTCAAACTGTCATCCTTTAGTTCTTCATGTAAGATCTTATAAATGTGTGATATGATCTTCTTTTTAATAGTTCTTTTGATATAAAAAACATTTAAAAAATGAATGTAAAAAACATTCTATATTGAGCGCACATGGTGGCTTAGTGGTTAGCACGTTCGCCTCACGCCTCCAGGTTCCCCGGAACCCTCAAAAAGGAGTAAGTGGTAGAGGATGGATAGATGGATGGAACATTCTATATTGGATGGCAAAATGCATAGTTTATCCCGTTCTTTGTGTATCTGAAAGTAATGTCTTAGCTGCAGGTATCTAAAAAATTCATGGGCTGTTAAATTATATTTATGTTGGAGCTGTTCAAATGAGAATGGGACTCAACCCTCAAATAACTGATCTAACATAATTAGACCATTTTCTTACAATTTTTTGAACCCTGCGTCTAATTTGGATGGAAGAAAATCAGTATTGTGTATCTTCATTGTTCTATAAATGAATGTGGGGAGTACTAGCTTCTTTCTCACACTTGCCCATATCTTTAAAGTGGTTTTAACCCATTAATAGCTTATTTTTTTACTCTCCAAATATCTTGGTGCATAAATGGGATTGTGTCTAGAGGGACAGTAGAAGATTCACTCTGTTCCATCCCGACCCAAATGGCATCTTTATCTTGAGAAATCCAGTAGACCATTGATCTAAGATGGGCTGCCCAGTAGTACATTACATTACATTACATTTATTCATTTAGCAGACGCTTTTATCCAAAGCGACTTACAAGTACACACTCATACACCAATGGTAGCAGAGCTGCCATGCAAGGTGCTAGCTTGCCATCGGGGGCAACTTAGGGTTCAGTGTCTTGCCCAAGTTCAGTGTCTAGTAGTTGTTCAAGTTAGGCAAGTCTAGGCCTCCTTTTTCTTTGGAACATAAGATTCTTTTAAATTTTATTATTTCTATTTTGCCACATAAATTTGGATAGCCATTTATTAATTATTTTAAATGAAGTAACGGGAAGCTCTATGGGTAGAGATTGGAACTGAAATAGCAGCCTTGGAAATACGTTAATTCGTATTGTTTCCACTCGTCCCATTAGAGATTAGGGGAGTAATTCCCATCTTGTTAAGTCAGTTTTTATTTCACCCAGTAATTTCCCATAGTTAGCCTTAAATAGCTGTGCTGTATCTGGGGTTATGAAGATTCCTAGGTATTTCAAACCTTGATTAGACCAACGGAAGTTAAATCTTCCTGTTAGTTGTGCTGACCAGTGCTCTACCAGCATCATTGCTTCAGATTTTGATTGGTTGATTTTGTATCCCTAGAGATTTGTGTTATATTTATATGGTGAAACCAACCAGGTGTAACCATTGTATCACAGAGCTAAGTGCGTAACTGACGCTTAGACAACAATTATAAAACTGGCACTTCTGCATTGTGTAGACATGATGCAGTGTCGGCGGGGAGTCATTCCGGTGCTAGTTCATTACCAGATCTGTCACGAATCCTGTAAATGTGCAAGGATGGTTTGGGAGCAATTATGGAATACATAACAGGTTCCCATTTATTGACAAAGTTGCGCTTACCTCTACCACCTTTGTTAGTGACAAGAACTTGATCACCAATCAAAAGAGGTAATCCCTTGACTCTCTTGTCATACTCTTTAGACTGATGTTTTTGTTCCATAGAGGAATTCTTTTGAGCCTACACCATAGCAGACTGCAGATCACTGACAAGGGATTGAACATAGTAATTATAATCACAGACTTCATATAAAACCATAATGAACTTTCCTTTACTTTCACACTGTCCATTGTTACCCAGATGATGATGGGTTCCCTTCTGAGTCTGGTTCCTCTCAAGGTTTCTTTCTCTTAATATCTTAGGGAGATTTTCCTTGCTCAATTGAGATGAATTCACACATTTAAAATCTGTATCCTGTATTTATATGTTTCTGTAAAGCTGCTTTGAGACAATGACCATTGTAAAAAGCGCTATACAAATAAAGTTATATTGAATTGAAATACACAAAGGACACTTTGGAACATGAGGTCAATGCCCAATGTCGGTACTCTTCCAAACATTAGGTAAAAAAGGGCAAAACCTTTTGTTTTGTCATCCGTACAGTTATACACAAATGTCATTGTATGTACTAACTGTGGCCACTTCTGCTTAGATCTAGGTGGAAGGGACCATAGCAAATTACCTAACATTCTGGTTCAGTTTCACCATTCCCCTTGGGGTGATACGGGGAAGTGCGTGACTTGTCAATGCCGGCTAGATCAAAAAGCTCAGCAACCAACTCACTCTCAATATTACCTCCCTGGTCTGAATGGATATGCTGAGGCATAAATGAATGCATAAATATAAAAAAAGCCATGCCATAGTTTTTTAGCAATAGTTTTTTTTACATCAACACAATCAAGCCTATCTCTGGAGAAAACATTATGATAAGATATGAAAAGACTGCCCTCTTCCATGACTCTGAAACATCACATCCACCAATATCAATATCCTCCAGGTTATACTTTTTAAATAATTGCACAGGGTCGAGAGAAAAAAATATTATTAATGAAATCAGAATCAGGGACATCGCCATTAGGCCTGCACAAACTCTGCATGACATTAGGGGCAGTGGTGGCTTAGCGTTTAAGGCTCTGGGTTACTGATCAGAAGGGTGAAGCCCTAGAACTGCCAAGCTGCCACTGTTGGGCCCTTGAGCAAGGCCCTTAACCCTCTCTGCTCCAGGGGCGCTGTATCATGGCTGACCCTGCGCTCTACCCCCAGCTTCCTGACAGGCTGTGGTATGCGAAGAAAACAATTTCACTATGCTCTACTGTTTATGTGACCAATAAAGACTCATTATCATTAACATCTTCAATTCAATTTTTCAATTCAATTTTATTTGTATAGCGCTTTTTACAATAGACATTGTCTCAAAGCAGCTTTAAAGGAATATAAAACACAGTACACACACAACAAAGTGATAAATTATCCCAAACTGAGCAAGACACTGAGTGGCGACAATGGCAAGGAAAAACTCCTTAAGACGTTTAAGAGGAAGAAACCTTGAGAGGAACCAGACTCAGAAGGGAACCCATTCTCATCTGGGTAACAACAGACATTCTTAAAGAGACAATTATTGATCTATATGTAATCTGTTTGGCTTTGAAAAGCCTTTGTCCCAGCAGTCTGGATTTGAAGTAGATGAGAGCTCCATCCAGAAGTAGGACCTCCGAGACCGATCATGCAGGTCCGGAGAGCAGAAAGGACCAGGATCTCCAACATCTCCGTAAACTCATGTGTAGCTCAGCAGAAGGAGAGAGGGAGAGAAAAGATTGTTAAGACTGGAATTTAGCATGATGGAAAGTCTAGTCAGGGTAGGCTAGAGTGAATAAATACATTTTAAGTCTAGACTTAAACACTGAGACTGTGTCTGAGTCCCGAACACTAAATGGAATCATAGAAGACCAAAAGATCACTTAAATACTGTGGTGCGAGACCTTTTAGTGCTTTATAGATTAATAAAAGTATTTTAAAATGTATGCGAGATTTAACTGGGAGCCAATGCAGTGTGGATAAGATCGTGGTGATGCGGTCGTATTTCTTGGTTCTACATCTTCTTCCACATCTTCCACAGCCACGTCGGCCAGCTTTGTGTCATCGGCACCCATTGATTACCCAACATAGGAGTCACTACATGTCTGACAAGAACATGACAAGGCACTGCACGAGAAGTAGTCGGTTCAATGATGACAGTGCTATCTGGGGAAATAAGAGTGTTAGCAGGTAATTTACCCCAGACAATGTGCTCACACCTAGGAAGCAAAGTGAGTGGTTGACATAACTTTACTGTGCCGAGCTTATCAGGCTGAAGAGAGCCAGACTAATGGGAAATGCAACTCAAGAGTTCAATAAACTCCTCGTACTCAGGGTTACCATTTTGACAGGAGATGAGTTCCCAGTACTTTTCTTCAGACTTCCTTTTCTGCAAAAAGCAACTTTTTGGTAAAAGCAAACATAAACCCGTAAACATCAATTTTTAGATCATACATACACTTGGGCTGAACAGAAAGATTGCCACAGCCAACTAGTACCACATTATCAGGAATCATAATAGGTAATGGAAAAACCCCATTGGTGTGCAATTTAGATTTATCTTCTGTACTCAGCGTGCAAGCCATGCTGCCAGAGTCCAACAAAACATTCAGTATGGACCAGCCACCAACAGTCACAGGAGCATAAAACAGTTCACTAGCTCCATCAATTTTCTGAGAACCCACATATAGCATGGTTTTGCCTTCTGTCAACAGCTTGCAGCTATTTACAAAAATCTCTTGCGGGTGTGATACATGTTCGAGGGGAATCACTTCACTGCCCATGTTACCCCTCTCTGCACATGGGCTATTTAGTTTAACTGAGTGGTTGCAGAAGAAACCTCAAAGCATGCAGCATCGGGACAGCTATTCTTCAGGTAGCCAGGCTTAAAGCAATTACAACAAAGCCTCTGGCACATACAGTGAGTATATGTAATGTACTCTTTGGACCTACAAACGCTAAATTCTGAGCTCAAACCGGGCTTGGTGTCTGAAGTTCTGACAGGAAAGTCACACTTGGACGAGGACAGTAGCACAGAGTGATAAAACTTTATCCATCATGCCGACCATCTGCTGAATACTAGCATTTGGAGCAAATGGAACAGCTCTAGGGTTAAGCTGATGAACACAGTGCCTAAAATGATGAGGGTTCTGGTTGTTTCAGAGAATTGGGTAAGGGATCATTACAGACGGTAACAGTGTTCTGATGGCAAGCAGTCATAGGTACTGAGTGTGACGCTCTAGAAGCACTTTTCTGGTCCCTTTGATGATTATCCAGCCGCTCTTGAACTTCAGCGGCACGCCACTGCTGAACAGTTCAGCAGGCTTGAACTGAAAAGACATAGAAAGACCTGGATCTGGACAGTGTGAGATAAACATCATAACAGCTTCAGCTGCAGGGTTCTCCACACACTTGTTATGCCTACACAGACATTCATCAGCTACATCAATAGCCTTATTTAGCTGAATTCAGTAGTCCATAGGACACTCCTCTGCCCTAGGAAGGGTGTTATAAAAGTCAGCCATAGGCAAATTAGAATACGTCAACTCACTGAAATTGCACTTCATTATGTCAAACACTGTGCCAGGGAGCACTTTAGCAGTCAGCGCTAGGCAACTGCACAGGGATACTTTCAGTAAATCCCTCGCTTTTCCAGCCAATCTGTCTAAAATGAGATCAGAGACCTCAGTCTCATCAGTGCATTTCTTACTGTTCAAATAACTGTACATCATGTCTTCCCATTCATGCACAGTAAATTTATCACTTTTATCACCTCTAAAGAATGGCAGAGGTGCAACATCATGTTGGACAATCACCTTCCAATTAGATGCAACAATGCACTCACTAAACTGCTGCACAGTTGAATTGGACTGCATTTGGCTGGGCAGTTGTGCTAAGTTAAAACTGGCTGAAATGCTCTCACCAATTTTCTGTGCCAGATCAGAAATAATACCCCCTAAAGACTCAGGAGTTGTCCAGAGTCTAGGCGTGTGACAGGGGAGGAGCTAGCAGCTGGGCTCCTAGACATACCAATAGCTGAATCAGTGTATACATGGTCAAGCTCTGCATTACCAAATGCCCTCTCCCTCCCAAAACATAGAGGTGAGATTTCCGACATTTTGTCAATACGATAAAGTATAGCCGCACAACCCCTGCCTACAGGAAACGTGGCATTAGGCTGTTTCACAGGACTAAATATATTTGTGTCTTCAAGACTTCAAGTGTGAAGCATAAAACAAAAAAATGATAGCAGATAAAAGAAACAAAAAAACCAACACTCTAAAGTAAGACTAGTATGCAGATAACCAGATGTACTGCACTGTCATAAAGTTGACTTGACGTTGGACGTTCGATATTTGCAGATATGTGGAAATTAAGGGACTGTCTATTAATTTACATATGACATTGGAACACATGTTTCTAACTTCAATAGCATTTGAAGGGAATTTCTTACAGTCACAAAACCAACTGTGAAATGTTTGACTAGATGTTAGGTATGAATCACACCTTTTCAATTTTTTATATTTAATAAAATAAACTATTATATCATATCTAGACATTGTGATGTTTTATACCATATGGACTTATACAAAAAATATATACCATAATATAAACCTCAATAGCATTTGAACAGAATGACTTACAGTCACAAAACCAACTGTGAAGTGGCCAGCTAGATGTTAGGTATGATGGACACCTTTTCGAATTTTTTATTCAAATAAATCATGAAATCCTATGTAATATTTGACATGAATTTCACTACAAAATGGGCTCAGGCACAAAATATACCATAATTTAAAGCTCAATAGAATGTGAAGGGAATGATGTACAGTCACAAAACCAACTGTAAAGTGTTCATCTAGGTGTCAGCTAAAACGATCACAAAATAAAGGTTGAATAAATGTCATTCAAATTGAGATTTTTCAATTTGTACATAATGTAAAATGAATTATATTCACATTGAACTATGAACACCACATGCTACAGGCAGTTTGGGCACATGATTTGGGTCATGCTTTGCTCAGGGCAGACTGGCATGTAACAAGAGGAGCAAACATTTGCTACCTTCATGTCTGTGTTTCAGGAGCAAAGGCTACACCTTTCCATGTAGATTTTCCAGCTGATCATTGGACGTCCACAGCAGCAGGTGGAGTTTTCCTGACTCCCATGGTGGTCATTGCTGTTCGGATTGGGGCTTCATCCAGATGATGAAGGCATCTGAGTCTGCTGCATCTGTGTCTGTCTCCTCCTAAATGACTGACAGAGAGCCCCTACCTCACTGATAATTAAATTATGACCTATGGGAAACATGAACTCAATAAATAGTTCAGTTTATCAAAACTGCTTAGGCTTTTGACTGGGGTCCGCCAGAACCCCAATACATTGGTATTTTTAAAAAGCACTAATTAAAACAGAAACTGAAAGCAATGATATGAAGTCCCTAGAAACAAATTGATTGACAAAGTCATGAAAAATTGGAATAATAGAACAAAGCAGCTGTGAAATATGACACAAAGTACACCTCAAGGGTCTTCAAGTACCCCAGTCAGTAGGATGAGGGTTAAGGAATGAAATGAATAACTATATAGTCTATGAACTGGTTTGGGATTTGTGTTACAACAATCCACTGCTGAATACATGACGGCACCGCTGTGGCTCAAAGCATCTACAGTGAAGCTTTCCTTTTTTTCTGTATAACATGTTAAATATAAAACAGTATAGTGTTTGTTATGGATCAAAGTGCTATACTGGATCCTCTTTGCTTTTAAAACGAGATGAGTATTTTCCATATACTGTAGTGTACGCAAACATTTGAAACTTGTGCTGTAAACTACAGGGTTTTGCTAGTGGTTGAGCATGAGTAAGAAAGCATATGTATTGTAACACTGAAAAAGCATTCAGTTGGTTTGACATGGAGCGCTGCTCTTCAGATTACTGTGGGAAGAGTTTTGAAAATGCTTGTTACAACAAGTTGTGTTGTGTTTGACATTTTTGTACTCTACTACCTTATCAGCTTTAGTTTGGCTTTTTTTTTTTGCCAGCCATAGTCCTAACAAGAACATTCTGTTTGGAAATGTTAAGTAAGCACTAATAACGTCTTCAAACAGATAGATTCCATGTAACCTGGTCTTTTATATATTATTATTATTATTATTATTATTATTATTATTATTTTTTTTTTTTTTTTTTTTTTTTTTACCTTGAATAATATTTCAGTTGAATTTTTGTAACTGAAATAAATGTTACAAAAATAGGCAAGGGGTGATTTAGAGTCTTGAAAACAAAAGATGCCAGACAGAAACAGCTGTTTTTCTAAACGCTCATTGTGTTCTTCCTGACTTGAGTCACCGCACCTTATATGGACATGTTGAATAGTCTACGTAGCCCAGACTTTGGGCGAGCTTGGATGAACTAAGTCACAGCACACAGGGGTGTTCCTACTGTGAGCATTTAGATCATTTCTTCTAGCATACGTGGAAATGGTGAAAATATTTATAAATGCTGATTAAAATAATTGTAATACTTGTTGTAAGTTTTGGTTAAAGCGTATTTTGTCTTCTTACGTGTTCTTTTTGAAGCCCGTGTTGGGTTGTACACCCCTCTAACCGTCGTTGAGCCGCTCTCGGTATCCTGTCCGGAAGTAGCCGTTCTGATTAGAAGGAAGTTTGGGCGGTGGTTGAGCAGGCCGTCAGTTTGTTGGGTTTCAGGTATGAGTTTTGTTAAATATTTTATTGTTGTTATTTGTCAAAGTTCACTTCGTGTTGCAGGTTTTGTCACGGTGTGTCTGAAACGAGCTACTTCTGCGGTGTTCGCCAAATTCAGGCATTTTCCTGAAGGCGGCTGTAACGCTAGCGCTAGCTAGCAAGGTTTGCTAATCACATTCGCTACGAGCCGGTCAGGTAGAGCGCGAGACAAACGTAAAATCTTTTCAAATCTCTGTATTTTGTCTCGCGTAAGTGACGCGGTGAAGCGACTGATTGAGCTTTTCTCCGCCGCTTGAGTATACATTTAATCCTTAACCCTTATGTTCTGTTCATTACCTGGCAGTGTTGTGTCGCACTGGACTCACTATAATCACAATCATGTGCGATTTCACATAAGCTATATAACTCAATTCAAACACTTTATTTTTTACGAGGTCACTTAGAGTAACATGCACAATAGACATATATGTATGTGTGTGTGTGTGTGTATGTGTATATATATAGTGTGTGTGTGTATATAATGTATGTGTGTGTGTGTATATATATATATATGTATGTGTGTATATATATATATATATGTATGTATGTATGTATGTGTGTACATTTATACATTATATATAGTGTGTGTGTGTGTGTGTGTATATATATATATATATATATATATACATACACACACATATACATTATATATATAATGTGTGTGTGTATATGTGTACATATATACATTATATATATACTGTATATATAAAATGTGTGTACATATATACATTATATATATAGTGTGTGTGTGTGTGTGTATATATATATATATATTATATATACACACATATACATTATATATATATAATGTATGTGTGTATATATAATGTATGTGTACATATGTACTATATATATATATATAGTGTATGTGTACATATATACTATATATATATAATGTGTATGTGTACATATATACTATATATATATATATATATATATATATATATATAGCGCGTCATACATGAAATAAGTAAATATGCACCATTCATATATAAAATATATCCTGTTATAGGAAGATACCTAAAAAAAATCAATACCATGTGTAAGAATGAAAAAATAGTAAATGATTTAGAGTCTAAATAAACATGACTCTTAAACATGATAGTTTTGTTTTAATGAGTCATAAAGTCGAGAAAATAAGAGATTTTTAGCCTTGGTAAAATGGGTCATCTTGACTCTGTATTAACTGGGTGGACTTGTGGTGTGTCTATGTATAGCAGACTCAGGGGAGATAATATAGGCCGGTTTTAATAATACTCTTACATCTACAGTAGCTCTCCTTCTCTGAAATCTTTCAGATGTTCCTGATGCTGAGATTTGGCTTCATCAGTCATGTAATGACCTTGTGCTTTCCTAGATGAGCAACTATTTGGCATGACCGAGTGAATTCCAGCATGTTGAGAGAATCCTGTGGTTTAAATCAACAGGAATCTAACAGGCAGATTTCTTCCTTATGAGCGTGGCAGCTGGGTCAGTTAAAATGGGTTGTGTTAATCACCTCATCTTCACAATGTCCTGGAGGTGCTGTGACGTATGGTTTCTTATGCTTAATGAATGTAAGGATGTATTATGTTTAAGAAGGAAATACGCTTTCCTGTGGTGACCATTGTATGTAGCTTTAATTTATTTGAAAAGATTTCTTAAAACAAACTTTCTTTTTTGTGGAAAAGTAACCTTTGGCTCTGGTTATTAGCCACCTTGTTTATTTCCTTTTGAAGAGTTGATTGGGCTTCACCATTGTCTTAGGTTTTTCTTGCTTTGCCAGGCTAGACTGGACAGATCTCTTTCCTTTAATCAGTTAGAATCAGGATGTCCCTGATTTGATTGTAGTGGGCAAAAATGCTTGCTTTTGCTGTGGATTTTTTTTTTTTCCTTTTTAAGAAATGTGATGCAACGTGCAGATTTTATTTATTTTTGCAGAAAGCTACTTAGTTTGGTGAAATTGCAGTTGTTGGAATGTTTGTTGGTAAATGATGCATTTTAGCTGTGGTCATGTTTTGATGCACCTGGCCCAAATGACCTGAAAATCTGGTAATTTTTAAAATTTCAAGCTCAATGTTGCGGAGTTTGCTTGACTGTTCATTTCTGTGGTCGTGGAGTCTTGGAGGGACTGGTTAGTGATGGCTTGCACAGGTTTATACAGGATAGATTCTGGCTAACAAGTACAAAAATGTAGCTTCTAAATTTGCAACCGTTCCAAAAAAGTACATTTTTGTTCCCTCTAGACTGCTGTGAGGGCAAATGTTATTGCATTGC
Source organism: Noturus placidus (assembly GCA_022414735.1). NCBI lineage: Eukaryota > Metazoa > Chordata > Actinopteri > Siluriformes > Ictaluridae > Noturus > Noturus placidus. Next base: position 208,659 of record JAFFST010049263.1, on the reverse strand, counting down.
TTTTTTTTTTTTAATGTATTAGGTAAAATCACACCAGAGGCAACATGTCCAGCAAAAGTCGTGTGAAGGCAAAGACGGGGGCCAGGAAGCGCCCTCAGCGTGCGACCTCCAATGTCTTCGCCATGTTCGATCAGTCACAGATCCAGGAGTTCAAGGAAGCCTTCAACATGATTGACCAGAACCGTGATGGCTTTGTAGACAAGGAAGATCTGCATGACATGCTGGCATCTCTGGGTAATTTTCACCTTGCTGACAATCACATGCAAATTGTTTGTATACAATGTACATATAACAGTTATGTTCTTGTGGGTGTCTTTTTTTTTTTTTTTTTCCCCCCCTTTGCATTTTCCACAAGAGTTCTCGTCAAATGTATCAATACTGGCACATTCCAAGTTTAGGTCTTGTTTGTATGATTAACTAGCTAAATTACTTCTGGAAATTGTGTTGTGGTTGCCAGTATTTGATTAGTATTTGTTTATTTCATACCCGACGATGTAACGTGGCTCTTGTTAACGCTCGCCTTTAGGCTGACTTTAACAGGAATAGGTGGAGTAGGTCTGAAGTTATGGGTGTCTCTGAAGAGGGTGTACCCTTTTGTGCTCTGTCAATTCTGGCTAGCTGATTACCTGACGACTGTTTGTTTTTATATAGCAGCATAGTATCTGGAAAAGTTAACCACTGTCACCCTATCTGTAAGAAAGATGTTGGGGGGAGGGAGGGGGAACCCAACGTAATTTCTAGATGCAGTGTGTCCTGTAAAATGTGGGTATTTAGAAAAGCCAAACGCGTATGACGAAATCCTGAAAACAGTATACAGTGGTACCTCGACCTACGAGATTAATTCGTTCCATAACCTAGCTCGTTCGTCGATCATCTCGTAAGTCGATCGAATTATTCCCATTTAAAATAAAGGAAAAAAATTTAATTGGTTCCAACCCTTTAAAATTCCCCCAAAACACTGTACTACATATAAAAAGGCATGTTTTCCCATACAAACCTATGTGTAATTAATGCAGTTTAAATACCTGTACTGTAATCATAAAAGAAGAAAATAGACATTGAACAGGTAATTCTGTGGGTACTTACGTATGGATACTGTATCAGCTACGGTAGCGAAGGCTGAGCAGGAGGAGGGAGGGAGGGAGGCATGGAGACGGCGGTAAACTTGAATCGCACAGTTACGATACTGTACTAAACATTTATCTTGCGTAACATT
>JAFFST010049263.1:108375-123316 GCA_022414735.1 Noturus placidus | reverse complement strand
GTTCCACTTCATGATTGTGTCCCACCTGTTGTTGATTCTTCACAAAAAATGACAGTTTTATATCGTTATGTTTGAGGCCTGAAATGTGGCAAAAGGTCGAACAGTTCAAGGGGGCCGAATACTTTCGCAAGGCACTGTACCTTTCAGATAAATGTACATATTTAAAAGTAATTGCTAATGCATTATTGGTCACTAAACTTTTTTTTGTTTGTTTTTATGTGAACCACTTGACACTTAGACTAAATTTATTGTGGCCTGTTAGCTAAAATAAGCTTGTTACTGCTTTACAATTTTCTGTTATGCTCAGCAGTAAATGCCTGTGTAACTGGCTCCGAGTTCACCAATGTGTGCGTCGATGTAAACAATATATTGTTTGCGATCTGGAGAGCTTTAATTTGTTAAGAAAACTTGTACTGCATGGAGTTAAAATACTCACCCAGTATTTCCGGCAATTCTTATACTTCAAGAAGTATGCAGAGCACATGTTTTTATCATAGTTATATGCTTCCAGGCACTTTTGGGAACCATCACTCTCCTAAACAGAGACAAAGTAATACACGTTAATTAATATAATCTGTACAAGAAATATTACATGTCGTGATTGTGTGTGTTTAACTCTCCTGAATACAAGCACTTGCTGTGTGTCTCTCAGTCATTGTGTGAGCGAGTACGTGTTTAGCAGAGGCTCTCTCCAGTCCTTTCTACAACCATTGTCTACCTGTTTGTGGTCAATTAGAGAGAATGTAGCCTTGTAGTACTTGTATTAATGCGAACTCCCTTAACAAATAAATGATTGAATTGTATTCTACCAAATGAATAAAGAGATATACATATGCAGTGCAAATGAAAATGAAGAAATCAAAAAGAAACTAAAGCACAGAAGGCCAAAAATATGTCAGTTATGGAAGTTACTGATAGAGGATGTATATGCAAGGTGCTTGTCAGGCAGAAAAGGTATTCATCATACATCTTCAGCAATGAACTAATTATAATTCATTATAATTAGAGGCAAGGCTACAGTCTACATGAGGGCAAGTGTGTAAACTAGAATGGACACAGCATTGTTCTCAGCCATTTGGCAGTCAATTACTAAACACATGCTCATCTTGTGTATATACTGTTCATTTATGCAGTTATCCAATCAGCTGATCATGTGGCTGCAACATAATGCTCAAAACCATGCAGATACAGGACAAGAACTTCAGTTCATGTTCACATAAAACAGCAGAACGAAGAAAATGTGATATCTGTGACTTTGATCGTGGCATGGTTGGGTACCAGATGAGCACATTTGAGTATTTCAGAAACTGCTGATCTCCTGGGATTTTCACACACAACCATCGCTAGAGTTTACACAGAATGGTACAAAAAAAAGGAAAAAAAAAAACAGTGAGCGACAATTCTGTGGGTGGACTGGAACCTGATGTGATTTTCTGCTGTTGTAGCACATCCACCTCAAGGTTTGAGGTGTTGCGCATTCCGAAATGCTTTTCTGCTCACCATGGTTGTAAAGAGTGATTATTTGAGTTACTATAGACTTCTTGTCAGTACAGACCAGTCTGGTCATTCTCCTCTGATCTCCTTCATCAACAAGGTGTTTCAGCCTGAATACCCTTTGCTCACAGGATGTTTTTTTGTTTATCACACCACTCTAGAGACTGTTGGGTTTGAAAATCCCAGATCAGCAGTTTCTGAAATACTCAAATCAGCCTATCTGGCACCAACAATCAACAAAAAAAAGTCACAGAGATCACTTTTATTTTTATTTTCCTATTCTAATGTTTAAGATGAACATGTACTGAAGCTCTTGACCTGTATCTGCATGATTTTGTGCACTGTGCTGCTGCCACATGATTGGCTGACTATATAACTGCATAAATGTGCAGGTGTTCCTACTAAAGTGGACAGTGAGTGTATATTTATTCTTTATTTTATTTTATTACATAAAATAAAGCAGCAAAGCCATATGAGAAGAAGCTTCACACGTTAGGAAGAGGAGAGGGGGGGACAAACAAACAAAAAGCAAATAAACAAAATTACAACACATAAAAACATGCATAACAGCCAAAGAAGTATATATGCTGAATTTCTTCGCAATCATTTTTAATCTCGTTTGGCATTACATGTAATCTGACATACAGTGCATTTAAAATTATTGGCTGAAAGTTTGATATGAGAAAAAAAACATATTACTGTCGGCTACTCATAAACTGACCTCTATGCAGGGGTTGCTGTCTGCATTCCGAACTTTTCCAGCACTCGGCTTGGTGCTCATCCTTCAGACACACCCGTGATCCACGTGTGCTAAAAGACAAGAGTTGTGGTCAAAGCCAGAACAGCATATTTATGTAAAATTCCAGTGTCGTACACAAAGTGTCACTTTAGATCGAAGCTATGCAAAGCAACATGCTGCCGGAGGTGTAGGAGCCAAAACCAGCTGAGACGACTGCACCCCCCATTTCTTTTGGGATGCAGAAGACATGACTGATGTAGCTGCTTTCATGTAGCTCAGTTATTTCCATATATACATTTGCAGTGTTGGAAAATTCTGCCATAAAACCAGTTTCTTTAAAAAAGGTTTCAACTCTTAATTTTTTTCCCTCACTCTCTCCATAACCTGTTAAAAAGGTAAATCATACAGGCTTGAAGGTAGCGCGAGTTACACAGGTATAATATTTTGTGATTCACTGTAAACAATATCCTACAGTATCAGTGATGAGCAGCAAATCAGACACACCTTCCTGTACATACAAGCAGCTCTACCAGACGTTACACGTTATGTTATTACTACATAATAACTTTACGTTACATGAGAAACATGCTAAATGTCTGTGGAAAATCTAAAGTAAGGACTTCTTTTAGTTTGACTATTTCCCACATTTTAGCACAGTTGTGAAGACAAGCATGAGCGGACACATTTGTATTTCTGCAGTCAGCAAAACCCAACCACAATTTGTCTGCTTCAATATGGCCTTGAGAAGCTTTGCTCACTTTTGGCAGCTTAATTTTTTTTTTATTTAAATCCACCCTGTACCCCATGCATATTAATCTTTATCATTGATACCCGATCTTCAATAGCTTCCATGATTTATTTTGTAATGAAATTTTTTGAGTTGACATTTTTTTGATATAAACTTTTTTTTTTTAACCATGTTGGTCAGTTTTCCGATGAGTGATGTATATTTCCCTCCTCAAACAGTGAACTGTATGGTCAGAGATATGTATTTAGCAAGTGAATATGTCTGTATGTTGATTGATCAAAGGCAAATATTTGTACCTACCGCATAACTCATTTAAAGCTAAGTATGTTTACTTCTGATGCTGTGCACAGCCATGTTGATTGAACTTCACTCTGTAAACTGAGAAGGAACTCATAGTTGAGAAAATTACTCCAAGTTGACGAGGAGGAATTTCAAGTGGAGGGCACAATTACTTTGGCTTTTACTGGTTGGACATTGGGAATTACAAGTTGTGGCCTCGAGTTGAACATGGCATTAAGCCTTTGTTCATTTCTAGGCTGATGCAACACAGTTTCAGTCCTTTGGTCTGTCCAGCCCTCCCATGCCTCATCTTTACACTCTGCCTAAACAGATAAGCTTCCAAAACATCACCTTTCATGCTATTACATGGCACCATCAATGCCACCACACTCTTCAGCTCATAAATTGCTAACTATCTGAGCCACGTCTTTCCGAAAACTGTGTTGCAATAACTGCATTGCATTCTGGGACTTTAAACCGAATGTTCACTTTCTCCACTAATTTTACAGTGGATTTGCCATTAATGACGACACTGGACATCGCCAAAAATGGTGAGTGAGAGAGAAAGCACTTGTGCGTTTTTTTTTTTAGTTTCAGGAGCGAACAGTGAGAGCTGACCATTATCCCTCGTGTCTGAATTTTTGTTTTCACCAATGTATCTTCACTAGCGATGTCTTCCTGTGACGTCAGCACACAATAGGTAACTTCTCACTGGAATAATGAAATTACAGCCTCAACCAACAAATCACCAGAATCACATCACATACACTGCTATATCAAGATATTTAATGGTGCATTAGGTCTAGATTACATCACTAAAAGTGAGTGAATTCCACATTTGAATGACTTTTTTTTATGCCTTAAACCCCGACCCCTACCCTCCCATGTCCCATGAGGCTCCCATGTTCACGAAGCTCCGACCCCACCATCCAGGTGGCCTGCAGTCTGTAAAAGTAGTGTAGTGTCTATCAGTAGATAATAAAACCATATGTTATATGTCAGAAAAGGACTGACAGACGGAGACACATAACAGGCCCTCCAGATCGGTCTTCAGTTTTCCAAACACGTTTTCACAGCTTCAACATCTTCCAGGTTGTTGTTGTTTTTTTTTTTTTCTGCACAAGTAAGAAAGTGAAACTAAAATGCATAGTGCACCTTTAATGTATTTCAGGGTGGAAATTTGCTTCAATGAGTGGGGAAAAGATATACATTTCACTCGGTCTTAAAACAAAAAAAAACCTCCCACACATGCTGAGAACTTTTCAAACGTGGAAATAAAACACTCATGACGTTTAAACATTCAGTCAGTCATGTTCAAACCTAACGGTTATGACACGCAGCAATACCACAAGGGCGGACAGTGAAAGCAGTGGCTCGGCAGTGCTGCTACTCGAGGCGGTGCTTCACTCAATCTGACCTTCAATCAAACAGGTGAAGAACGCTAGGCTAAGCTAAGGCTGTGACACTGAAACTGCATTTAGAATCAACAAAAATCGCACAACGCCTTGCGTTTGCGGTTTTAAAATCTTAATTGAAGTGGGAAGTTAGTTGGGTTTCATATACAAAACATTGATTCATTCATTCGTTCATTTTCAGGTATCCAAGCAACAGTGCCAGAGTCCTAATGTTGTCATTAGCTTTAGCGGCTGTTAGCTTCAGACTCGAGTCAATGTTAACTGTTACACAGTGACCACTTTAACATGGTTTATTCTCTGTAAGTGGCTCACAGGTAAAACTCGTTGGTTTAAACAAAAAAAAAAAAAAAGAAACGTTTTTTAATATTTGTACTCACCGGTAATTGCACATCAGGCTGTAATAACAGTGTGTACTGACATCTCGGAGTTACAGAGACACCTAGCAGCTTTCCCTCATGTCAGTCTGAACGACATAAGAAACCCAACGCAGCTCCGGTCCCGCCCTCTCGGGTGATTGACAGCACAGTCTGACCAATATGCAATGCGAACTAAAATAAACCGGCAGCTATCCCTTCGACTGACAGGTCTTCCAGCCACTAATTTGGAGCCTCTGGCGGTTTTAACCCACCTATTGTTTTAAATAGAAATCAACTGAAGTCATTTCGATTGACAGAATGGCCGACGAGTCCGAAAATTTTGATTTTCTGAAAGGTACGGCCGGTGACAGTGAAATATGAAAATGACAGGGTTATACACAAATCACAGAGAGATAGGGGCGGGGCAACAGAGTAGGCGTGGCCAAACGGTTTGGTTGCACCGCAGCGCATAGCCTACACAATGGCTGCTGGAAAGAGGAGAAAGCAAACAATTTTCAGGCCCGCCGCGTCCAGCAAAAAATATGAGAAAAAAAATTATTAAAATTCGGAAAATAGGTGAAAGTCAAGGGAAACGCCCTAGAAAGGATGTTAAGGCTCCCACGGTAAGTTTTGCGCAAATTAAGTAAATTGTTACGGTGTTCTTGAATTAAAATATCGGGGTTATTCAAATTATGAGAGTGAGGGTGAGCTAGGGAAAAAAGTTTGCGTTAATCAGCGCCCAGTTTGGGACCTGAGAGAAAAGCAGCGGAAGATAGAAATTCATAGAAAATTCATATAAATTAAGGTGCTCCGTCTTGTCACGTCGCGTTCACTTCAAATGAATGTCAACAAACGGAGGAAATCCCGGAGTTGTAAAAAAGTTTGGGAAAAGTTGTGAATTTTAGTGCAGTTTAAGTTTTTCTCTGAATATAATAACGTCGGTGGTACGGGGTGGCCGTAGCGAACGCACGCGCGTTTCAATATGGTGTGTAAAAAAACAAAACAAACAAAAAGAAACCCCACGAATATAAAATGCACGCCGCACTCATGCTGCTCAAATTTTGACACATACGTGCACGCGAGACCACGGTAAACACCGTGCTGGCGGCTGAATTGCGTTTGCATGTGCCATGTTAACGCGTCATGTCGAAATGGGATGAAAATGTGCTAAGTTTCATTTCACCACGTGATTTAACAAAAGTTGTCGGTTTAAGAGTTGTTTACTACTGATCATATCGGAGGAGCCAGGAGAGAATACACGGCGTTTCCGTGTGCTTCAGGGGGCTATCCGCGCGAGGAACGCTGCTTGTCAATATCGCAAACAACCAAAATGGAGGGAGAAGTTAAGGGGGACTAATTGGCCAATGCTAAACATTTTCTCCCCCGTGTCCCTGCAAGGACAAACCACATGTTTCAGTCCATAACAAACCCGCCCGCGTGCTGATTCCTCTTCCAAACTCACCTTTGCATTCAATGGCGCGAGCGTGAACTGGGATTGTATCGAATTGAGCTGATTACTAGCACATCCTATGGGGTGGTCAGTCATCACACCAGAGGGGTCCGTGTGTGTGTGTGTGTGTGTGTGTGTGTGTGTGTGTGTGGTTCGTGTGCAGACCATGCGGTTCTTATCATCAAGTGCATCACATGAAACTTTCTGCATATATAATGTTGCATTTATGGTCGCGCTCATCACTACCACACCATGCACGCGGGATAAGTCCGAGTTTTGATTGCAAACTTTTTTTTTCTTTGGAGTTCTTCTGATGCGTGAATGTGGATGAAGGAGGGGGCTGGGGGTTGCCTGCTCAGACTGGGGCACGCATGTAGACCGCATGGAAGTTTTGGTCGCCGTGTGTGTGTGTGTGTGTGTGTGTGTGTGTGTGTGTGTGATCCATTTGTTTATTGGGTTTCATGTGGCGCGTGTGGATAGTCGCGGTTTGTTGGAGTGTGCGTGAAGGAGACGCAGCTCCACGTGCGGGATATGCAAATGAAAACCCGACACTTCAATTTGTGGCGTCTCGGTGTGTTTGTGTGTGTCACGTTTCCGCTCGAGAGATGAAACCAAGTGCGTGGCAACGTCCTAAACCGCACAGGCTACTACCGCACTTAGTAGTGTGTGAAAATAGCACGCGATTTCTGGTAACTATGGTAACCTAGGATGGTGTACTATGTAGTGAGGTAGTGTGCGGTTTCAGAGGCAGTTAGTGTGCACTGTAGAGCCGCAGATTAACTCGTGCTCTTGATCGAAAAGTGTTGTATGAAATGATTTTTTTGTGTGTGGAAATGCAACATTCTTGTGGCATTCCTGCCTAATTGTGTGCGCAATCAAATATTTAAACAATGAAAAAATATTTTACAGGCATTTTATTGCACTGTTCTGGTTTGTGCCACAAAAGAAAAACATGTAGTTTAATACTGTAATTTAGATATTAATATTGTTTTACATCACTACTGAATTAAAAAGAAAAATTAATAAACTAAATAAGAGAAATGATTTGTGCTGGTTAAAACCTCTTGCCAGATTCAAAATGAAGTTTTGTTTTGTTTTGTTGTGAGTAGTGTACATTTGTGTACATCTGACTTTAAAAGAAGTAATTTAGGAGTTTTGAGGTTTGAAATTTGTATTTTTTTTGTTTTCAGTACTGTTGCTCAAATCAACATATTAAAGTTATAAAAAAAATTTTTTTTTACAAAAATGTCTTTTGTAAGATGTAAAACCATCTCTTCAAGCTGATCAATTATTTCATGAGAAACAACTCATAGCGTTCACAAACTGTCAGAAATGTTTGCATGTGTTGCTGTTTTATATCTTTTCTTTGAACTAAAATATTTATTTCTGTATTTAGAGTTTTTTAAATGATGCTGGAGGCTAATGAATTGTTTATCAATGTTGAACAAATACTTATCTGAATCGATAACTATGTCAAATTTATGATTATGGTTTCCAGTTTGATATGTATCTAGTTCTTTCTCTGTACCAAAACATTTTTTCTAAGCTATTAGTTAAGTATCTCAATAAAGGTTTCCTCAACAATTTGGGTAATAAATTTACTGAATTAATGTCAGATTAATATGTATTTTTATATGTAGTATATATGAATTATAATTATGTAGAATTTACATTTAAAAAAATCTATTTATTGGAGATAATTTCACCTAATGTTCATCACTAGTAAATTTCTTTGTTTTTAGTTAATAATTAGCACTCGGATAATACTAACAATTTAGCATGAATAAAAAATATAATTCTTTTATTATTCGTGTTTTTTTTTTTGGTTAGTTAAATTAAAATTATTAGAAAGGTACATTGACAAATTTACAGTTCAGGTTGCATTGAAATGCAAAATAAAATGTTTATACGATGTAATGCTGTTGTCTTCTGAGAAAAGACTTAACTTCATGAAAAATGCTGATCATTCAATCCATAGTTTATGAATTACACTGAAGTGGGATAGAGAAATATTAAACTACATAGTGCCAGTATGTGGATAGTTAAGGTTTCTTAGACTCTGATAAAGAAACACACTGCTGTACAAATAATGTTAAATTCTCCCTGACGGACATAATGAAGAACCTTTTAGGGTCCTTAATATAAGAGTCTAGTACTATTGGGTAGATCGTGAACCTCTCAGTAGTCTGGATACAATATCGCATACATGCAGTGCTGTTTATGTACAACTTAATGGATAAAGATGTAAAGAAGAAGTAGAAGTGAGTATTGAAAGGATAAACAGTTCTGCTATGTATTGCTGAGTAGAGATAGTTGGATGAAACAGGTATAGCCTCAACAGTCTGTAAGAAAAAAAAAATATTGGTAGCCTCATTTACTCACAGTATTGCCATGTTTCTGACTTCTGTTCTTTCATAGAATTGAAGTCAAAATATTTAACGCCTTAAAATGCCAGCTAATTGTTTTATTATTTGTCTTAAGGCATATCATTCAGTAATTACTATTCATTAACTACAGTGAAACTAATACAAAATATATAGGTAGTTACAAGAGTGAGACAAGTCATTCTGGGTGCACTACCAGGTCCTGAGGGTTTAAGGGGTCACTCTTTTATTTTTTTTTTTATTTCTGTTATTTCCCATCGTCCCACTGGATGTTCTATGGGATGATAGTGTATGTATAGTAATAACTACATGTGATTGAGACTTCGTATTGAATCCTGTAATTAACTGAGTTGTCTAAAGATTGCTTCTTAATCTGAACGGGATGCAAGACAAGGATCGATGTACATCAAAAAATGTGCAAGCTTGTGCATGGAAATGCGTTTGAAAATTGCAGTCATTTTTACTTGAAGCTGTGAACATATGAATTTTATTTGCTCAGGTCCAATAACAGAGACAATGCAGTCCATCCATAATTGGACAGACTTTTTGCTGCTTTGGCAATGTATGTGAGCACAGTTGAATCTGAGATGAAACAATAGTTATGAAAAGGCTTTAATATCAAGCACATGTAGCCTACATTTATATCAGGTGAACCGTGTAGGAATTACACTCGTTTTTATACATAGTTCTCCCATTTTATAATCCCAGACGTATTTTTCTAATTGACTGATCAGTTATTTCTTGGCCAGTTGTGTGTTACATCATTTCTTTAAGTGCAGCAGAGCTGACAAAAGGTCTAGAGTTGATACAAGATTTCGCATTTGCATCTGGAGTGTGTTACTGTTGTCAGTGCCAGAATAAGAGGCCATCATGACACTGAGAAGCAGAATAGATCAATCAGACAAATTGCCAAGACAAATCACCTTGTTGGTACAGTGTTTGCACAGGACAAAGCCCATAAACACATAGTTGTTCACCACGTCCTCAGAGGATTTACCCCATTTAACCACTGATACCTTTTGTAAATGTACATTAAAAGCCGGTAGAATTCTAACATGGGGCTAAATGAGACAGAGATAAACTTGTACCAAGAGTCATAGAAAGAGGAAAGTTTGGAGAAAAGGGAACTGCTCACAATATAAAGCATACTACCTCATCTGACATGAAAGATGGTGTTATGACCATGTATGGCGTAGAATGCATTAGTTTAACGGTAGGTAAAAGTCCCCAAAACAAGCAGGAACTGAAAACAGCCTGCAGAGAATAACCAGGAAAGATACCCAGCGTCTGGTGATGTCTGAGAGTCACAGACTTCAGGAAGTCATCAATCGCAAGGGATTTGCAACCAAGTACTAAGTTACAGTTTTATTAAGAATTGTGTTCATATGTTCATCCACTTTCATATATTTCTCTGAGATAGAAAGGAGGACTGTGTATTTTTTTTAAACCAAGAACTGTGATTGTGGTTTGTCTCACTTGAAATAGATATAAAGGTAGACAAATTCAGGCTGATATTTCACACTCTGTAGGCTTTTTACCCCACATCAAATATGCCCATCACTGTTCATCTTACATTTATTTGTGAGTTGTATGACCATGTTCACCAATGTTTACTGCATATGTCATTGTTTAGCTGATTGAACACACCTAAATCTGTTCAAAAACAAACCTTTCATTTGAATTAGGTGTGTTGCACCGCAGCAGAATTAAGAATCATTGCGTTATCAAACAGAATGCAGGATGTTTGTCCAGTCTCCGATCTGCTTTTTCCTTTCTTCTTGTGGAACCCTACCATCATCCTCTCTCACTTCCTCAGTGCCTGGCCTCTCTGTCGTGTTGAAGATTCAGCCTCTATCACTCTGTCAGTGATCGGACACATCTCTTGTGTCCATTGCGTGACTGGCCTGCGCTAAGTCGCCATGGCCACAGTCACCCCCGACGATGACTGCCCCAACCCGGCAGAGCACGATCGAGTGAGGAAGAGGAGGCCAGAGGGGAAAGGGAGGAAAAACTTCTCCTGTCAGCTTTGTGAGAAGGCCTTCAACAGCGTGGAGAAGCTGAAGGTGCACTCCTACTCGCACACAGGCGAGAGGCCGTACCGCTGCACGCACACCGACTGCACCAAGGCCTTCGTTTCGAAGTACAAACTGCTGCGGTAGGTCCCACTGGGATCCACACACTCATTCTGACTAACAGAGGCTTAAGAACAGAGCAATAACCCAGATATTCTGTTCACTACTTAGCAATGATTGATTTTATTGCCATGCAAATATATCTTGTCTCATATCTTGCAGTTAAAATTGACATTAACAATGCTCAGTGGTCCTTCCAATGGAGTGTTTACAACTGGGATATATAATCACTTTTGTTTTGTTCACAAAGACAAGTCAGTTGAATCGAGTTAGTGCAAATTAAAACTAACATAATAAATATTATTGACTTCTATCTACAGTCCTTCCAGGATTTTTTGTTTGCAGAAATTAACACCAAATCAAGCAAACTCTGCAGTATTTAGAAGAGCTTGCAATTTTTCAAAATTAACGCAGAGTTTCAAGACGCGTCATGTGACGTCATCACAGCACGCATTCAGCCAAAGACCTCTTCGATTCATGTGCATCGAACATGAGTGCAGCGAAAAGGTCTCATTTACCAACAAACATCACAGCTCAAAACTATTTTGTGTAATTGCACTACCAATTCAACTAGTTTTCCACAAAAACAGCACAAAATGCTCTGCAAATTTTGAAAAATGCCACAGCAAAATCAGGCCTTTTTGGCCTCAACAACCACAAAATAACTGCGAAATAATCCTGTTACAGACTGCATCTAACTGCAGTTTATTTATTTTTTTTAATGTGGGAAATTTTCTGTTTCTATTTTCTGAGTCTTTATTAGTCACATACATTTCAGCACAGTGAAATAATTTCCATCATGTTAGGAAGTCGGGGTCAGATCGCAGAGTCAGCCATGATATGGTGCCCCTGAAGCAGAGAGGTTTAAGGGCCTTGCTCAAGGGGTTCTGGGGTTCTGCAGTTCTGGGGTTTGAACCCTCAACCTTCCAAACAGTAACCCAGAGCCTTAACCGTCAAGCCACCACTTCCCTCATGATATATAATACTTAAATGCTTCTCATGTACATACAAATAGTACAGAGACTGTGTCTTTTTTTTTTTTTTTTTTTTTGCTCTACTTTTCTTTCAGTATAATAATGCGTGTTAGTTTGTTTCCACAGCCACATGGCCACGCACTCACCTGAGAAGACCCACAAATGTAGCTACTGTGAGAAAATGTTCCACCGCAAAGACCACCTCAAGAACCATCTTCATACACATGACCCCAACAAGGAGGCTTTCAGCTGTGCAGAGTGCGGCAAGAGCTACAACACCAAGCTGGGCTTCCGAAGGCATCAGGCTCTGCATGCGGCACATCGTGGTGACCTCACCTGCCAAGTGTGTCTGCGGCCATATCCCAGCACCACCCTGCTGCTTGAGCACCTGCGTGCCCACGCCGGCAAAAGTGCCACGGCTGCAGCCAAGGAGAAGCGGCACCAGTGTGAGCACTGCGAGCGGCGTTTCTACACACGCAAGGATGTGCGGCGCCACCTGGTGGTGCACACGGGCCGCAAGGACTTCCTGTGCCAATACTGCGCACAGCGCTTTGGCCGCAAGGACCACCTGACTCGGCATGTAAAGAAGAGCCATGGCCATGAGCCACTGCGTGTGAAGGCGGAGCCGCTGGAGCCCTTAGATCCACACCCCTACCTGTTTGGCCACGCCTCTTACTCTCCTCCACCACCGCCACTCCGTCCCGAACTGGAGAGCTACCTTCTGGAGCTGCAGGCGGAGGAGGTGCCGAAGCTGAGTGCTGTTGCAACATCCTCCGGAGAGACACCTCCATCTTTGGACTTCCTGTCTCCTTTGTTTAACTTCCTGCCCTATGGTCAAGGGGCAGGGCCAGCCTTGGGGGTTTCCCACAGCGAAGAGGAGGGGCTTCCTGTGATGACGCCTTCTCACGACGCTCCCGATCCTCTTGCCTCTATTCACACGCTCATGCATCCACACACTCTTTCACAGACACACACCCTCACCGCAAGTTATACACACTCGCCAAGCCTGAATACAACCACCACCCTGCCTCGCTTTCACCAGGCCTTCCAGTGATCCAAACGTACACAGGCACACACATTTAGCTACCATAGCACTTGCACACACCTACACTTACATCAATGTGGCACTTAATTTAAATACACACAGAACACACCAATACAAGACTTATTACGTAAGTCAGTGACACTTGTTAAATTATGCGCCTTTGAAAACACATCACTTGCTCAATTAAATTTGCTGTTTAGGAGGCAGCAATAGAAGATGTTGAGCATCTGACAGCTGTCGTTCAAAACAATCTGTCTGGTTTACGAATGTGTATGTGCCTTCGTTTGCAGTGAAGTTTTGCTCTCAGACAGCGAGTGCATATAGCTTTCCCATTTAGCACTTTGAATTTCTAGTGATGTTGAAGTTCCATCAAAGCTAAACATTGAAGGTTATTTTTTAAATCACTTTGTTTGTTGGCTCACAAGCTGATGGGTACTGAAATGCCAGCATCTGAGTGACTATACACAGCCAAAGGCAACCAAACCCCTCAGAGCCAGAGTGTGGATGGCTCATGTTGTTTTGCCTTTATTTTTATTTGTTATTTTTAAAAAATATTTTTATGGCCGTATGCCTTCATGCTGCTGCTCGTTTTAAGGGCCTTAAACTTTACCAGTGCAGATCTGCTTCTCTATATAAAGCAATAAAGGGAAACATGGACTGACTTTATGTAAGACTATCATGTGTAGACACAAACAGCTCTTAAACACCCCCTTCATTTATTTCCCCTGCTGTTTGTCTTCATTTTCTTTTTTTCTTTTTCTTTCTTTTCTTTTTTTTTTTTTTGCTTCTGGACTTTAGACACCAACACAACCTTCAACCTCATCTGCCAGAATGCTGCCCATTGCAGTGATTCTGATTCTCATCAATAATCAAACTTAAAACATTCAGTTGTATGGATCTGTGCTGTCACATCCGAGGCACACGCAGACGTCTGAATGACATGCGTAGTCTGTGAAGAAGCTCCGTTGTGAATAAGATATAGTTTTATAGAGACTATAGACAGCTCCAGAAGCTGTAAAACATACCTATGGTTGGCACAATCCTTTTTCCCAAAACAACCAGCCAAGCCCTGTACACATGTGGGGTTTTTTGTGTGTGTGTGTGTGTGTGTGTGTGTGTGTGTGTATGTGGGATGTTAGAGTTGTGTGCTGAATGAATGTTGGGATTTTGTTGAATATACGTTGGGAGCTGAAGGTTGTTGGATGCTGGAAAGCCTCCATGTTGGGCATATTTTTCATAATAGCACTTTCTAAAGAATTTGATACCTTGGATTTGTCATGTTATGAATATGTATTTTATGTTAAACAACCTTTTGCATAAAATGTTTAGATGTCATATATAGCTTTTAGCAGATTGTTAGCATATGTGTGTATATATGTGTATATACAGTCATGGCCAAAAGTTTGCCATCACTATGCATTTGAACATGAAAACGGCTATAGAGCATTCCGGCTATAGAGACTTCTACTATGTCTATTTCCCTACTAGACATCTGCTGTTTGTGCAAAATGAAGATTTGCGCACGCTTCTCTGACGACAATTCTTTTCTTTGATCAAATCTACAAACAAGAAAGCGATAACAGAGAGTCATTAAAAGCAGTATTCAGCATGCATGTGCAGTACCCACATCAATGTTTGTCAATTATCGCTCATTCGGCATAAAATTACAACAGCATATCAAATTGCAAGATTAGTGAAAAAAAAGAAATCACAAACTATAAATTATAATAAAAAAACACACAATTTTCACAACAGCCGCCATGACTACCATGCAATATTTGGTGAAGCACAAACGGACACAAAGTAGCCCAAACAGAGCTAAAGCTAATTAACTGCGAGAAATTGCAGGATTGTTGGTGATCGCACACTTTTGGCCATAACTATATGTCTGTGTGTGCAGGTGTGTAAGTATGTATGTGTATGTG
>JAFFST010049263.1:89394-108266 GCA_022414735.1 Noturus placidus | reverse complement strand
ACAGTATATATATATTACACACACACAGTATATATATATAAAATGCTATGTGTGTGATATTTTTACAGGTACACTTCATACAGTGTTTAATGTTGTAAATGTCTCCTGTTTTTGCTTTATTGCACAAAACGTCTGTGTCTCTCACTGAGACTTAATGCGAATGGTTTATTCCACCCCTTCTTCAAAGCACTTCCATTGTTTAAGTTTTCAAAGGTTTTTTTTTATAACTATCTTCATAAATCTGCAGTTTGTAAATACTTCAGTATTGAGTAAAGTGTATAAAACTGGGAAGACCAGAATGCCTCAATATTTTAAGGTGTGAAATGGTGATGTCATTTGATGCTGCTGAGTGGTTGACGGCTTACGTAGAGAAGCTGATTGAAATTTATGTTTTCATTGGGAGACACAGACTTTTAGCAATTCTCCTATACAGTTTCAGTGGTACCATCATGCAGTGTGTTTTTGTGTGAGAGTGGAACAGTCTCTCGATTGAATAATGCTGCTAATGGACATGGTATAGCCCATGATGGCGCAACAGAACTTTTTGTTTTTCTACTTCTTTCGACTCCATGAAATGTTTGAAGAGGGAGTGGACACGTGTCCACGCGTGTCATATTTTGACGTGTCAATAAGGTGATGTAGTTCTTCTCAAAGCCGATTAGGAGCTGGATGTTGCCACAGCCTTGCTTTTTCATGGGAAGGGTCTTTTGTAGAACTGAACTCTGAGTGACCTTTTGAAGGCGAAGAAGAAAGGGAGAAAGAGAGTGCGTTTTGTTCAAGAGACAGCATTCCAGCCATTATGGTATTTTACATGGTGTCCTTATTGTTTTAATCACATTTCTGTAATGCCATCCTGTGATAGTGGCTTTTGCTAATCAATGTATATGTTACCGTAATGTACTTTTACAAACTACTGTTATATGTGTATATCCCAAGACAGAATGATTCATAATTATCTGTGTGTGTGTGTGTGTGTGTGTGTGTGTGTGTGTGTGTGTGTGTGTGTGTTGAGAACTTGCTGCTGCAGCCTGTGTTTTCTTTTGTCTCCAGATGACATCATCCAAAGAGAAAGTTATTTAGTGGCTGGCCCAATGAGCCAGTTGTGTGCTGTAGAAGGTGAATGGCAATGTGTGAATGTGTGCGTGTTTTGTGTCTGAGAAAGAAAGTGTGTATCTGTGTGCATTCAGACGACCTTTGCTGCTATGTGAGGAGAGGAGAGATTTGGTCCAGTGTTAATACTGTTCACAGTACTGAGAGTTCAATAAACATACCAGAAGGACTCATGTTACAGACTGTTTTTTCTGTTCCTGTTTGTGTGTCAATATATAGTCTGCAAAATGTATTAAAGAATAGAAACAAAACTACAAATTGTATAGCAGGAGATCTGGAATAATTGGTATTGAACAAACTGGAAAAATGGAGTGGGAAAGAAAAACGAATTGTATTAGAAAATATTGGGCAGCGATAAAATACTTGTGTAGGACTTAAACATTGCATATGTTGCATGAAGTTGCATGAAATGATTTTGCTATTCGTTTATTAACTGAGTGGTAGCATTTCTAAATTTTATTACGTTATAAGCTTTATGTAATTGAAAGAGTTATTGGTAAGTATTCTTTTTATAAAGGTGTATGACATGAAGTTACTATTCTTGCTTAGTCTGTAAGAACTAAAAAAATGAAAGAATATTAAGGTTATATAATGTGCATACGTACAATTAACAGTATAGATAAATCTTATAAAACTATAGGTTATGATTTATAGTATTATAAAGGGCAAATGCATATCATTATTATTATTAGTATTATTAATTATTTAATAATTATTGAGGGAGGCTTTGTGGCTAGCACATTTCCCTTGCACCTCTGGGGTTGGGGGTTCAATTTCTTTCTGTGTGAATGGAGTTTGCAAGTTCTCCTTGTTCTTCAGGGGTTTTCAACAGGTACTCTGGTTTCCTCCCCCAGTCCAAAGACACATGTTGTAGGCTGATTGGCATTACCAGTGTGTGAATAGATGTGTGATTGTGCCCTGTGGTGGGTTGGCACCCTGACTAGGGTGTCCCCCACCTTGTGCCCCAAGTCCCCTGGAATAGGTGCCTTGTAACCCTGTGGGGGGTAAACAGTACAGCAAATGGATGGAAAGGTTGTTGTTGTTATTGTTATTATTATTATTATTATTATTATACTAACGTTTGTGGACAACATAATGAAATGGCACTCAAACAGAATAATGTAAATATTTGTTATTATATAGTAATTGTACAGGACTTGCTACATTATCTTGTATTCTTTAGATGCTTTCTAATGGATTGGGAATGTTGTGACATTAGTTGTGTGTGCTGAAGGATTTCTGACTGCAGTCTCTCTGTTTTTAGGTGCAGTGTGCTCTTTATTGTATTCAGGGACTTCATCTGGATGTTCCAAAATATTCCTCTTTTCCTCAATCACAAGGACTATGAGTATTTTTGGTGTTTTTGGAAATTGCGTTGATGTAGGCACTTAATGATGCAATGCAATCATCAATGAGTCGATGTGTCCAGAGACAAAATGGTATATAGGACTAAATGTTGCTGTCCTCTCATGAAATCACTGAGATTATGCTTTCTCTACATTCTCTCTAAAAGTGAGTGAGTCTGAGGCTGCTCTGAATGACTCAGCTTTACAAAGCATAGTTACCTGTTCAGAATATGTACTTTACATCATCAGCTATTTTAACCGGCCATTGCTGAACATGCAGGACACATGCAGGATTTTATTGTCTTTTTTAAGGTATTAAGTTGTTAACTTTGCCTGACCCAATGTCTGTGTTGTGTATGAAGCACTTTATGATGTCTCTCACTTTCTTTCCTTACTCATTCCAAAGACACAATAAACAGCCCATTGATCTGTATTAAATAAATTAAATAAAGCTCTAAAACGTGTTCAGAAAATCCAAAATAACTAAATGATTCTGTAGTCTGTATATCATATTTATTCTTTATTCACCCAAGATGAGTCCTTGGTTTTATGCCATCTGTGTTTATTCTAAATGCCCTTTTATGGCTTTTATTAACCCCCTGGCTTTGTGATATTTATTAATTAAACATTATACTATAATGACTATGTAGGCCTATGATGATCTAATTTGGCTCTTTAATTAGACTACACTAGAGTCTAGAGCTGCATTTTCTAGACTGCTCATATTGTTTACTTGGTGTGTGGTCCCAGGGTTTTATATATTTACAAAGTTGGTAATGTTGTTAACCTGAGAGAAAAGTCATTTCCGATTAATGACTGTATAAACGAATGAAATGAACACATGAAATGGACGAACTCGGTATATTTTCTTTCCTAATAGCTGTAGTGATACACAACATGGCAGTCAGCACTGGACTAACAGTGCGTCAGTGAGCACATATCCTGAAGCGCCCAGTGAACCCGCTGACCCTCTGTCCTGCTTCTGGACGCTGACGTCAATGGGCGGAGACGCTGTCAATCGTTCTGCCATATCAGCCAATCTACTCACGCGCATCTCTCCCGCCGTGTACCTGCTCTTTCTATTGGTCGGATATGAAGGGTTACAGAGGTCGCGCAGTACCCGGATGTGATATATAAGGCTCTGAGCGGCCCAATGATCTTCCCTTTTCCTGAGAACAGAGCACGCGGTGTGCGTTTGTGCTTCCTGACTCACCGCTGTTCGCGTTTCACTCCTACGAATAAGTCGGTCAGGAATACTCAATTATGGTAAATGTTTTTAATATTTGTTCTCTAGTATGTTTTTACGCAACAATATCGAAATTATTTGGAGGTTATTATTATTTCTAAATGAGTTTTTCTCCGTGCACGTGCGGCTCGTGCTAGCCGGTTAGCTTGTGTTATTAGAAGACGGATGTTATGTTTGGCTGGAGAGCGCTGAATAATGTTCTACGTTAATGATCCGGATGAATTAGCTCAATGCTACCACGAATAAAAACAAATCCGCATAGATCGAGTGTTGTATTTATTAAAGTGTCTTTAAAACCTGTAGTTCACGATGTGGCTTGTGTCTCACGAGTTCGTGGAAATTCTCATTTACAGGTAGAAAATAAAACCCTTTCTTTGAGTGTTTTTTCACATACTTGGAGGTGTTTTTAGATATAGGTTACTCACTGTTGCTTTCACACAGTTTTCAGTCCGGATCAGAGCTGATATTTGGTCTGATCAATTTCCAGTTACACAAGCTAACAAAGTGAATAATGTAAAGCATTTAGTGTGTTGTGTATAGGGTCTTTGTTATTTTATATTATATATCCCAGATTTCCCGGACACTGCAATTAAGGATAACATCTTGAACAAAAAAGCTGGACTTAACCCAACATGCACTGTATATTGGTTCACTTTCTACATTTTGGTTGGTTCAGGGTCACATTGGGTATTTGAGTTTGGCTGTCTGACTCTTAATGCTCAGACCTGTTTTGGTCTGCTGACTTGCTTGTATTCTGTCCTGTCTCACTAAAAGCTACATATGTGCAAGTGCCTTAAATGTAAAGATTGGCCCATCTTTCTGTGGTGGTGTTTACTGCTTTGTTGAAGTGATGGTATAGACTTTACATCTAGAAATTAACCTGATGGTGGTTTCTAACTTGCAGGCATTCAAAGACACTGGCAAAGCTCCCGTTGAGCCTGAGGTGGCCATTCATCGCATCCGGATCACCCTCACCAGCCGCAACGTCAAATCTCTTGAAAAAGGTTGGTAGTTAAAATACTTGTCCCTTTTTAAGCATCCCATGGCAATGAGGACAACCTACATTAAAATGATTGTGTATGAATTACAAACTATACGCTATTCTGAGCCAATGTCTATGCTTAGGATTGGCCTTGTATGTTTTTCCCCCACTAATATGAAACTGTACCTTTCTAGTGTGTGCTGATCTGATCCGTGGTGCTAAGGAGAAGAGCCTTAAGGTGAAAGGACCTGTGCGCATGCCTACCAAGGTAAATAATGCAGGTCCACAAGTACAATTTTAAAATGATTGTGTGGCACACTGCTCCTGTGGTTATTCCACTTGCATGAATGTTTCAGCTCAGTAGTTAAGATGAGACTGAGGTGATTGGTTCAAAATCCCACTACTGGGCCCTTGGCTAAGGCCCCTTAACTCTCAACTGCTCAGTTGTGTACATGAGAAATGTAAGCTGCTCTATGAAATGGTGTGAAAGATTATCTTGTAAAGTTGTCTTGCCATTCTTGACAAAATGTAAATTGGATATGTATCTTTATAGAGAAATTTCAGTTCAAATAGATTTTTTTTTTTTACTCCAACATAGTACAGTATGTTGGAGTTTGAAGCTGTTTAACTAAATGCAAGAATGTCAACTCTATGGCAAAAAAAAAATTCTCGCCTTTCAGACTCTGCGCATCACCACCCGTAAGACTCCTTGTGGAGAGGGTTCAAAGACCTGGGATAGGTTTCAGATGAGGATCCACAAACGCCTCATTGACCTTCACAGCCCGTCTGAGATTGTCAAGCAGATCACCAGCATCAGCATCGAGCCTGGTGTCGAAGTTGAGGTTACCATTGCAGATGCATAAGCTGCCTTTTGGGTTGCCAATGTGAAGAGCACTGAACTATTCTTGTGCAAATAAAGGAAATTTGGATAGAACATGCTGTGGTTTTGTCTTAGTAGTCTGATTCAACACTAAGTATAAGTTCAAGTATAATGTCTGATCTTTGGTAAATCTTTTATAAATGAGTCCTGGGGTCTTTTTTTTTTTTTGTTTGTTTTTTACATCTGTTTATTCCAACCAAATTTAAAGGAAATCTGAGTTTTCTTGGCGTACAAAAGTTTCTGAAAACAATGGGGGGAAAATGAACAATTCCCAAATTGACCAACTTTCTGTTGGGTGTGGTCACTCAAACTAAAGGTAAGAATTTGTACAATTACATTCATGCTCATGCAAAATCTCATATTAAACTGTCTCCCTACCATTAAAGCTATTGCCCACCATTAAATCCTTATCTAAAAATATCCACTATTCCTTCACAATTTATACTCATGTCTGAGTTCACATTTCAAGTGAATCTGATTATCATTGTAGGAGTATGAAAGAGTTTGAAATTATATGAAGAAGCAACTTTCAAAATTTATTCCTGCTGGCTGGAGTTGCTACAAGCCAATGGGAAATATGTCCTTTATCATGTGGTCAATGTCTCCAAAATTGGTAAATATCAAACTTTGTGGGAACAATAACTGATTAAACGATAGGGGGTGCTATGGTGCTAAACTGCAGGATCAGGTGAAAAGTTGTTTCCAGCCATTTTAAGCCTCTGAAAACGCTGTGGGAATGTTTGAACCCCCACGTTCCAGCCAGCATGGCTGACATCCTGTTGGCCGGAGTCAGATACAAACAAGTGAACCTCGGCGTACATAAGTGCAATGACTACCAAATCTTATGCTCCTCTGAGAAAATTCATCAAATTCCATTCTGCCGTTCGGGGGCGCTATGGAGCTGCTAACCCACGGACAAACCTGTTTACTACATGTTTGAATTTTCGCCAGCCAGGTATGATGCATATGCAGAATTTAATTCATTTTGAAGCATCAAAAATGAGTGAAATAGCTAAATGAAATAATAAATACACCAAAAGCAATAGGGATTTGCATCTTCGGTGCTCAGGCCCTAATAATAATATTAATCCGAGCAGATCCAGTAGGGTCTTACACCATCTGTGTTCAGGCCCTTCTAAAGAATAAACAATCAATTCTAACAAAGAAAGAGACTTCTCTGTAAATATTCAGTTATTAAAAAAAAAAAAAAAAACACTACTTAAATCCAATTCCAACCTTTTTCTATTTGTGCAGGGGTCTTAACGTTTTCCAGGCCAAGGACCCCCAAACTGATGGCGAGATGGAGCGGGGACCCCCTAATTGTATATATTGTATGAAATTGTGTTATATCAAACTGGTACCAAAACTTTCGCGACCCCCATGCAGTACCTCCGCGGACCCCCTGTTGAAGACCTCCGTGTTACAGGATTGAATGTTATTTTTCCCCCTCTGATGTCTGATCTACATTTTTTTTTCATGTATTGGACCAACACTGATTCTGGGTCTCAGATTGTGTCATCTTTAATTCATAGTAATTCACTTGCCAAATAGTTAGACCTGTCCTATGGTATAGTCCTTTCACCTGTTAGTCAGGTTGATGCATAAATTATCATAATTATTATTATTAGCTTCATCCTGAAATAATTCAGTATTATATAATAATTAGTATACGAAGATTTGTGAAGTGTCAGTAACGCTTCAGGGGTCAGATAGTTGCAACCTTCGCGCTCATGAAGCTGATTAATGCTCAGCTGTGATTGGAGGACTGGATTTGAAACTCACACATAATTGGCTAGGTGGCATTTTGGGGTGGGATTTTGTCTCATCACTGAAAGTGGATAAAGCTGTTTTACTCTCATTTTTCTACTGAATCTACATTTAAACGTGTTGACTCCATCTAGTTATTTTAAACAAAAGCAGTTTACCACTACTAGATGAATTGGAGCTGAAGAGGTTTGTTGGTTTTTGAAGGTATTTGGTAAGCACAAAACATACATGTGCATTCATTTCTGAGAAGTGTTTTTGTCACTTCTTGTCACAGTCATGGCAGCAATTATTGACCTGACACAAGAAGCCACGGTTTTGGTGGCCATGGAGTCAACAGCGTGTGATCCTCACCACACTGTATTACCAGAACTTTCTGGCCTTTCATCCATTACTTCACAGGTAATGAGGGTGCTGTTAAACCTTCCTTTGCATGTAGTAGTCCTGGTAAATTTACCTTGTGTGGGTCTTCACAGAACGAGTCTGTTGATGGATGTGAACAGCAGCTTCGAGTTTTCCTCAGAGTTCGTCCATTCAGTAAGGAGGAACTAGACAACAATGAGGACCAGGTTTGTGTCTGCTGGCCTTGCTGTTTCCCATGTTGTTTAAACGAGTGGTTCTCAAACCAGTCCTCAGGGCCCCTCAGACACTCCATGTTTTTTGTTTCCCAGTGTTGTGTGATCTGGGATAGTGAAAATGTTGACTGTTCAGAAGGCCCTGAGGACTGCTGTGAGTACTAAAGGTGTAAAAAGCAGATTTCATTTGTATTTAGGGTTGTGTGGTGTTTGAGAGTGCAGAAACTGCTACGCTTCATGCTCCAAAAGGCTCTGCCTCTATGAAGTGCAGTGAAAAAGGCATTGGCCAGCAGGTGCACAAGTTTGGCTTCACCAAGGTACTGACTAGTTACTGAAGACTGATGCTCCTTTCTTATGACCTTCTCCATGCAGTTTTATGAAATGGTATGTTTATTATGTAGATTTTTGGGCCAGAGTCGACTCAGGTGGAGTTCTTCGATGGAACAATCAGATCGCAAGTTCAGGACTTTCTGCAGTGCAAAAATGCATTGGTGTTCAGCTATGGAGTAACCAATGCTGGGAAGACTCATACCATACAAGGCATGGAGTATTGTAGTGATTACATGCCTTTCAGTTGGGATAAAATTTTAGCGTATAGTCTAATCAAAGAATATCTTTCAGACACCATTTAGTGAGGATTGATTCCTTTTCTGTTGTCAATTCTGTAGTTTAATAATTGGCACTGTTTGCCTGTGTGGAACCATGTACCTGTGATGTACAAGTTAACACTTCTGTTGATGTGTCTGTGTAAGCACAGGCTCTCCAAAAGACCCTGGTATTTTGCCACGTGCCCTTGACACAGTGTTCAGGCACGTCAATGGGCGGCTGTATGAACAAATGGACCTGAAGCCGTACTTGAACTCTGATGTGCAGAAACTGGACCCTGACCAGCTTAG
This sequence comes from Noturus placidus, assembly GCA_022414735.1. NCBI lineage: Eukaryota > Metazoa > Chordata > Actinopteri > Siluriformes > Ictaluridae > Noturus > Noturus placidus. Next base: position 99,467 of record JAFFST010049263.1, on the reverse strand, counting down.
AATGGAGAAATCTGCCAAGACTGCACTCTTCAGTATGCTGAAAGAGGTACTAACAAACATTCCACGGCTAAATCAAATGTATAAAAACAATTTCCCGTAATATTCAAATTTAACTGTGCACACTGACCTTACATTTAACGAGGATAGGTTACAAAATGTTGTGTTATTTGTGTCTGCAGGACTCAGAGTCCACCAGAACCAGCAGGAGACGGAGCTCTTCCTCTTCTTCCGTCAACAGTCTATCTTTCTCTGGAGTCTCTTATGATCAGACATGTAATATTACAATATCACACACGTTCCCTGCTTATAACGATAAAAAAAATAAGCATTTCAATGTTTCTTTTCCTGTCTCTCAGTGGACAGTGCAGAGGGAGTTGTCGATGATTTGCAATGTGTCTACTCTCTGTGGGTTGCTTACTATGAGATCTACAATGAGCAAGTGTATGACCTGCTGCAGCCTGCACTCTCCATCAGGACGAAGAGGCGTGCTGCTTTGCGTTTGTGTGAGGACAGTGCTGGGAATTCCTATGTTAGAGGTGACTGTATGCTTTTGTAATTGTTCATCGCCCTTAGTGAGAACTGGCCAGCAATTAATGTGCTATAGCAAATTTGACCACTAGGGGCAGTAAATAAATTTTCATACGTTGCCCGTCCATTTCACCTAAATGGCATCATTTGAAGGGAGGGGTTTTAAGGCATATAATAGTAACTTGATCCTGGAATATTACTTTTTTTTCCCCCAGCTGTTTTATGTTGAACTTTTGTATAAACCTGAGGCCAGTGAAATGAATGCTTGTTCAGCACATGTGAAACAAAATTGGTGTCATCGTGCCCCATGCGACAGTGTTATTCCTCCGTATGTTGTAGATCTGAGGTGGGTTAATATACAGAGCACAGAAGAGGCGTCTAAAGTTCTACGTGTTGGGAACAAGAATCGCAGTGCAGCCGTCACCAAAATGAACCAGTCTTCCAGCAGAAGGTAACATTCACATCTCTATAAGCTCTCGTACTGTTTCGGCACCAAGGGTTCTTGTGTGTGCCATCAAGTTAAGGTCTTGTACTGGACTAAAAATGACTTTTACTAGGCTTAAGGTGTGTTTTGTTTTGTACCTAGCCACAGCATCTTTTCCATCAAGCTGATGCGCATTGATGGCGCTGATGTCCAGGGAATGTCAGAGTAAGTTGTTTGTCCTTTTTAAAACCGGTTATGCTGGCTGTTTGTGAAATGGTATATATGAGATGTGTGTAGCTTTTTTAAAATTATTTATTTATTTATTTACTGTGTGCATGTAATGTCGTCGTCCCCCCCCCCCAGACTTTCTTTGTGTGACCTGGCTGGTTCGGAGCGATGCAACAAGACTCAAACAATTGGGGAGCGTCTGAAGGAGGCTGGAAACATCAACAATTCCCTGCTGATTTTGGGAAAGTGCATTGCAGGGCTCCGCAACAACCAAGGTGAAAGGTGCGGGAGGAAATGGCTCTATATTTAAAATTGTGGCAATATACTAGTGTGATGGTTTTCTGATCCAGTGTTTCAGGTAGTGGAGGACATTCCCTTCAAATATGCTGCAGTAGTGGCTCCCATTCCCTGGTCTTCAATTACCCCTGCCTTGCATTTTTGGACTTTCCTTGCTTTAGCCTAAACGCACGAGTATTTTAAAATGGGATGACTGGGGACTTGTACTGAAATATGCAGTACAGGGGTAATGCAGAATCTATAGGGAGTTTGTGATGCTTTTTAATGTTTTCCTTTTCCTTTAGTGTGCAATGCATGTTTGTGCATGTATAAGATGAGTCACAAAGATCATAGTTCCCCACAAAGGCATTTATTCTATCTAACAAACACTACTCCAGACCTGCCTAAAACGCCTCGATCGAAGCCCAGATATTTAAAATATATGCATAATGCTGCCCCAACATTTTTAACAAATTTTTTAAAAAACTGTTTTGTCTTTTCAGGACAAAGTTGTTAGAGTGAAGACAAATTAAACCGTTAACATGTCTGATAAGTAAGAGTTACAAAATAAAAACGTGCCACTGTGAAACGTTCTGCTCAAGTTGAGCTTGCACAGTTGATTCTGCTCGATCATCCACATTTTCCAGAATCTGACTCGTGCTCAAACTGATGGAGTAAAACCAACATTTAATAATTGTTTTATAATTGCGTTTGAAGCATTGGAAGCTGAAACTCGCGACTATGGTAAGGGGCTTTACAGTTCCGACACTTGCTTGACGTTTTTGGCCAGTCACAATGCAATGGGTCAGCTGGCCAGTCAAAACGCGCTGGGCTTTTCGGAAGGAGGGGCTTTGAGAAACCATGACTCTGAGCATTTCAGGACAGTGCATAGAGGTACTGCAATAATGTACAGTATGTAGAAAAACTTATTTATTTATCCCCCCCTTTAGAATTAAAGCATGTTAACCTATTCTATTAATCATGACACCTTTAAAAGAATAATTTCACCTAACTGTCATGATGACAATCAAATGAATTTTATTGGTCAGATAAAGTGTGCATAAAGCAGAATTTACTTCTATAAAGGGAAACTATAAACATTATAATGGATACAAAGATCTGTGGCAGGAACAGTGTGACTCATATAATGGTATATACTGTAGGCATCTAGTGGTTGGGTGTTGTGGAAATAAGTCCAAGCACTAGTCTTGTGTTGTCTGATTTACATTCTACTGTTTGCATGAACTAATGCAGAGTAATCCTTTTGTTTAAAAAAAAAAATTTAAAAATTACACCGTGTATGTACAACGATGTATTGTGTACTGTGATATTGGATATCATTGTTCTTGTGCCATGACTGTTTTCTCCTGGATAAACATCTGCCTGTTCTAGGGGGAAGAACAGCTACATTCCGTTTCGTGAAAGCAAACTAACCCGCCTCTTCCAGGGGGTGTTTTGTGGTCGTGGTAGGGCTTCCATGATCGTGAACATCAATCAGTGTGCTTCAACTTATGATGAGACTCTCCATGTCATGAAGTTCTCTGCTGTGGCTAAAGAGGTACATCTACAGTGCTTTAAATACTAGAAACATTGTCTGCATGATTAACTGAATATTCCTGTATTTTAAGAAAAGTTGGGAGGCTTACAGGAAGTGTTAAAATGATTTGCAGTTAAAAATAAAGGTAACTTTTGCCTGCCAGGTGGTTCAGGTGATCCAACCTCGCTCTCTTGAGTCTATAGTGCCACGCCTGCTTGGTCGAGATGGAAAGCCTTTACTAAAAAATGGGGTCCTTGACAGCCAGGCAGTGGATGACTACCTGTCAGATGATGAGTTGTTTGATGGTGACGAAGAGGCAGATATGTCAATATTGCCCCAGGAGGTAATAGTTAACACTATAACCCCAGCTTTTATAATGCAACACTGTGTATAAATAAATCGCACAGGTGCATCTCCCAAAACTCAAATATTGTGGAAAAGTTAACTTGTTTCCTCTAATTTAATTCAAAAAGTGGAACTTTAACATATTCTTGCTTCATTACACAGTGGAATATTTCAAGCGTTTTTTTGCTTTAATTTTGGTTTCGGCTTATAGCCATTGTTTGTGAGCACTTCATGCTTCCATCTGCTGATGAGCATTATGGAGATGCTGTTTTCATTTTCCAGCAGGACTTGGCTCCTGCCCACAGTGACAAAACTACTAGTATCTGGTTTACTGACCATGGTATTACTGTTTGATTGGCCAGCCAACTCGCCTGACCTGAACCCCATAGACTCCAGACCCAAAAATACAGATGCGCTGAAGGCTACCATCAAAGCAACCTGGGCTTACGAAACACCTCAGCAGTGCCACAGGATGATTACCTCAATGCCACACCGCATTGATGCAGTAATTCCTGCAAAAGCAGCCCCGACCAAGTATTGAGCGTGTAAATTAACATACTTTGCAGAAGGTCGACATTTCTGTTCTTTATTCTAATATTTTGAGATACTGGATTTTCTTATTTCCATGAACTATAATCAAGATTAAAACACAGGCTTGAAATATTTCACGTTGTGTTCTGAATCTAGAATATATGAAAGTTCCACTTTTTTAAAAAAAAATTGAATTATGGGGAAAAACACTTTTCCACAATATTCTAATTTTCTGAGGTGTGCTGTTGCATCAGCATTAAAGGGCAAATAAAACCTGTTCACTAAGATGACTGTGTGTAGGAACTGTTGAATCTGGTGGAGAGTCTTCGATCGAAGCTGTTGGCTGAGCGCAAGAAAAATCTGCTGCAGGAGATTCAGATACGCAGAGAGATGGGTGATGCCATGATGCAGCAAAGCATGGAGATTGAAGAACTTCACAGGTGTCTGTACTTGTATTTGGGTTATAAATGATTAAATTGCACCAAGGATGAAATTGTGCAAGAAAGACTTGCGTCTCCTCCAGGTTTGCACAATTCATTAATGTTTTTATTGAGATTAAATGATCAATTCCAAAGACTTTCACTTGTAATAGACTTATCAATGATTTGGTGCATGAGCCCTGAAATAACACTTCCAAAATACAATCCATACAGAGTGTTTTGAGATTGTTGCAGCCAGGAAAAGCTTTATTTTGCTGCAACCTTTTTCAACATTTGTGATTCTACTTGCTGAGGGTTTTTTTTTTTTTTTTTTTTTTTTTTTTTTTTGCCGAATACTTAAATTGGCGAATTGTTTTGCATGGTCTTTCTCAGTGATTGGTAAATGAGACCTTTTAGCTGTACTCCTGTTAAACGCATGTGAAATAGAATGGAGCACTTAGGCTGAATGTGCATTGTGATTGTCACTTGATTCATCTTGGCCCAAATCTGGAAAATCATGATTTTGCACTCGTTCTGCAATTTCAAAATCCTGGAAGGACTGAAAATAGGTTTTTGAATGAAAAACAAACTTTAACCTGGGATCCAACATTCAAATGTTACAGAAATCAAAAAATAAATGGCATCAAAAGTTTAGTTGTTTTTGGAGTATATTTATAGAAACTTACAGTTGGTCTCTTGCTAGAATTTAATTCTGTGAAAAGCTTTAAAAATTACATACTGCATATGCTTACACTCTAACTAGATGAACTTTTTTTATTTATTGGCACAATGAGGCTGAGTGAGCAGGAAAGAAGTCAGTTTGGTTTTTGTGGTTTTAGTAAAAGGGGATTTAAGCAGATGGCTATTTATGATTTGGTACTCTGGTTGACATGACCTATTAAATATAGTCCTGCTCAAATGAGCTAGAAGAAAAATATTCTGACCTATAGTGTTCTTTCTTTGCCAACTGTAAGACCCTAAGTCTGAAAGTGAGTTGACAAGTGTTGGTTTACTTATTAGTCGTCAGATGGCAGACCTGAAGGAGAGCTACGAGGAGAAAATGGACAGCACATTTGATATGTATAAAGAGGCACTGAAGGAGCATGCCTACCAGTGTGCTCTGGAGCGGCTAGAAGAAGAATACGTCCCGCTAGATGAGTTCACTGCTGAGCAGGACCGAGCCAAGGTGCCTACTTTTACTACGTGGAATACGATTACTGAATTGTCTTTCAGGCTTGATGGATCACTGATTGAACGTTTCCTGTTTGATTAGGAGCTTGAGAGGCGTGTGAGTGAATTAGAACAAAAGCAACATGGTTCTGCAACAGTTCTTCAGGAGGAAAACTCTACACAGACTGACCTGATGCAACTGCACACAGAGGAGATCGGTTCGTTGATTTTGTATACATGTGGATACTACTTTGACCCATTTTCAATGCCTGACCATCAGATGTCACCTCTGTGTTCGCTTTTAGATTCTGAGCGGTTCAAACTTCTCTACAAGGAGAAATGTGCTGTGGAACAAGTGTGTGCAGAAAAACAAGAGGTACAGTATATTACTGGTGCATATGTTCTGATTCCTGAGTCATTCTCCTAATAAGAGTGCTTTGTGTAAATGAATTGGCTTGATCACTTTTTATCTGAGCAGTGGGTCCATGCTGTATTCCATATAATCCAACCATAGACATGTGAACAATTAAAGGAAAAACCCAATGTAAGGTGTTGAGACACCAAAAGCCCTTCAGTACTCCTAGTCTTGGATTCTACAACACTGTGGAACTGTATAGGAATGAACACCATTCTTCCACAAGAAATTCCTGCAGTTGGTGATTGGAAGCCCTGTTTAACACATCACTCCAAAATCTCAACATGTTCAACTGTAGTATATGATTTTTCATTTTCGTGCTACTCGAAGTATTGTCAGCCCTGTGGATGGGGTAGTGGGGTTATCCAGGAAGAGGCCACTCTTATCAGGAAGGGAATGCTTCATACGTTGAAGGTGGTTAGTCAGAATAATTGTATTATATCTAGGGTGACAAATTAACACCCACCATATCAGCCAAATGCCTATGCAGCATAACCGGGCTATCTGTAGTTCTGATGTGGCACACAACATTAAATGATTATACACAATCTGATTTATTTATAGTTATAATAATAATAATAATAATAATAATAATAATAATAATAATAATGTTGTCTAGTTGCTCATATCTCTTGAGAAACGCATCTGCGAGTTGAACGAGACTCTGCAGGAAGCCGGAGAGAGCTACATGGAGAAACTTGCTGAGGTTCAAAATTTGCAGAATAGGCTCAACTATCAGGTATATTAACACTGTGGTCCTTTAACACAAATGCACCCAGGGCTGTGCTCATTTGTTCACACCTTGCTGTCTTATTGTCAACAGGAGCAAGAAAGCGAGCATTTGCAGAGGGAGCTTGCTGAAAGAGAGCTGGAATTGCGTGGCGTGAAGGAGGATCTGGCCAAGCTATCCCATAATTCTGTAGGACAATCTCGCCCGAAGCGGGGACTGCTGGTAAACATCAAAGAGTCTATGTCCTCCCCATCCACAGGAAGTCTCTGCCGAACAATCAGAAAATCAGTCCGCACTACGACATCCTTGAAGAGAACGCCCAATTGATATCTATATCTGTGTACTATATGTAGGGTTTTATTGTAAGCAGATGTCTGGTTTTATTGTAATGTCTGGTTTTTATGGATTTAATAAATTCTTTTTACCCCCAAACAAGCTCATATTCTGAGCATTGAAAGGTTTGTATAACATCCTGCAATAATTGTAAACCTATAACATTATTGCTTCAAACAATCTCCATTTGTGCACCACTGACACATTTTGGTTTTAACTTTATTATAAAAAAATTTCACATCACTCTGTGCAACAAGCACCTTATGCTTACATTTAAGAGCGGAGACCTATTTACAAAGGGGTTTATTTTTCAGAAGTCAATAGTAAATCATTTGGAGGGCAATCCTTTTCCAAACTATACTCACTGGCCACTTTGTGGTGCATCTTTGTATTAGGCAGAAACTCCTTCGGAGGAGAATGGGCAGACTGGTTTGAGCTGACAGGAAGGCTCCAGTAACACAACCACAGTGAGCAGAAAAGCATGTCAGAATGCACGGTCATATGAGGAAGATTGTTGAAGACTGGACAAAGACCATGGCAATGTGTGTGGGTGTTTGTTTAAAAAAAAAAAAAAAATCATAACCATTCAGTTTTCTTGAGCTTCCTAGTCAAGGCTGACGGGGAACCAAGATGTGATCTGCTGTTGTAGCACATTCATCTTAACATGTGACCAGCCTGTCTAGCTCCAATAACTGGGCCATGGTCAAAGCCAATATGATCATGTTTTCCCATTATCAAGTTTAATGTGAACATTAAGTGAAGCTCTTGACCTGTATCTGTATGAATTTGTAGATTGCACTGCTGCCATACAATAGGCAACTGATTGGATAATTGGGAGGGGTACTGGTGTTCCTATTAAAGTGTCTGGTGAGTGTAGTTTTAAATTGGATCATGTTACATCACTTAGGTGTTGTAACATTCGCGGAAGCAATAACACAAAATGTAAACATTAATGCAGCCCAGACAGCAAACATGGAACACAATCGGTTTATATGCTGACATTTTACTCATCTTGCAAAATCCTGCATGTTGAAGACCTAATCGAAAACCATTTCAAAATTTCCAATTACTCAAATCCAGTCTGCTCCCTCTCAACATGAATCTTCTCGAAACTGCAGTACAATCTTTAACCATAAGCACTGACTACATCACTTATCTTGGTGTCAAACTCTGGCAAGCTGTCAGACCTGCATAAACTCAACTTTAACCCATTATTGCACATCATAAATAATGATCTCCAATGCTGGATATACCTCCCCCTCTCTCTCATTGGAAGAATAGCATCCATAAAAATGATACTTCCAAAACTAAATTACTTATTTTAAATTGTCCTTCCTCAACCTCCCTCTTCCTGGTTCATATCACTTGATTCCAGTATCACTAAATTTTATTGGAAAAACAAACCTCCCAGAATCAAATTAATGACCTAACAAAGAGCCAAATATCATGGAGGATTTGCTGCTCCAAATGTTCAACAATATTACCTTACTAACCATCCATCCATCCACCCATCTTCAACCGCTTACTCCTTTATCAGGGTCATGGGAAACCTGGAGCCTATCCCAGGAGGCATCGGGCACAAGGCGGGGTACACCCTGGACAGGGTGCCAGTCCATCACTACAAATAAATATATAATCAAATGGATAAAACCCGATCAGTCAAATGACCTGTGTCTAAATGCTGAACAGGCACTATGTAAAGAAATCAGAATCTTGGAACTACTTCATCAGCACAGCTGATGAGTCAAACTCCATCCCTGCTTCAAAAACCTGACAATTGCAGCGATTTTAACATCTTAAAACTATAAATTCACCACTCCAACTAAATGAACACATTCATATAGCACAGCCCTGCCCTTATCCAAAATATATAAAATAATATCCATCTACAACTCTACAATTACCATGTCAAGTAAAAAAATAAAAATAAAATGGCTTTGTAATCATACCCAGAGAAGAATTGTGGCTACAAATCCTACAGAACATGTCCTACATAGTCCTACATAACACTAGTCTGCCCATGACACAATACAAAATAATCTATAGAATTCACTACACTGGTTGTAGGATGTATATAATGGGCTTCAAGGAATCCAAAATCTGTATGCGGTGCACACAAATACACTAGATGTCATATCTGACTGCACACCAGAAACAAATGATGAAGAAAGTATCTTGTTTTCTAAATCGCACCACCCCACTCTGCTCTTCACTATGCTTACTCTGAGATACAGCTGAGATCAGCATCACAAAGGAAACAATAATTGTTCTTCATCGCCAAAAAAAAAAAACATACAAGCAAACTGGAAAACAAATAACAATATCACATATTGCGCTGTCTTGTCTATTGTTTTTTCTCCTCAACTGTCCTGTCTGTTACGTCCTACACCAACCACTCACCAATACTATCCCTTAAATACAGTGGTGTGAAAAAGTGTTTGCCCCCTTCCTCATTTCCTGTTCCTTTGCATGTTTGTCACACTTAAGTGTTTCGGAACATCAAACCAATTTAAACAATAGTCAAGGACAACACAAGTAAACACAAAATGCAATTTGTAAATGAAGGTGTTTATTATTAAAGATGAAAAAAAATCCAAACCATCATGGCCCTGTGTGAAAAAGTGATTGCCCCCCTTGTTAAAACATACTATAACTGTGGTTGTCCACACCTGAGTTCAATTTCTCTAGCCACACCCAGGCCTGATTATTGCCACACCTGTTCACAATCAAGGCATCACTTAAATAGGAGCTGCTTGACACAGTAAGGTCCACCAGAAGATCCTTAAAAGCTACACATCATGCCGAGACCCAAAGAAATTCAGGAACAATTGAGAAAGAAAGTAATTGAGATCTATCAGTCTGGAAAGGGTTATAAAGCCATTTCCAAAGCTTTGGGAATCCAGCGAACCACAGTGAGAGCCATTATCCACAAATGGCGAAGACATGGAACAGTGGTGAACCTTCCCAGGAGTGGCCGGCCACCCAAAATTACCCCAAGAGCGCAGCGACGACTCATCCAAGAGGTCACAAAAGACCCCACAACAACGTCCAAAGAACTGCAGGCCTCACTTGCCTCAGTTAAGGTCAGCGTTCATGCCTCCACCATCAGGAAAAGACTGGGCAAAAATGGCCTGCAT
>JAFFST010049263.1:61103-83515 GCA_022414735.1 Noturus placidus | reverse complement strand
GTACACTGCAGACCTGCGGTTGTCTCACTCTGGCGTATGAGGAAGGCACCTGGTTTATTGGCAGGAACCAGCAGGTTTCTCTCAGCTGTTATTCTGCTAATGTTCTTAAAGTACCAGCTATGAAAAACAAAAAGTGGAGAACACAGAGTGTGTGTGTGTGTGTGTGTGTGTGTGTGTGTGTGTGTGTGTGTGTGGAAGAGAGATAGAGAAAGAGAGTCAGTGGACAGAGTGTAGATTTGTCGTCATACTCTAAAAGATATAAGGAATAGTAAAGATATGGATGCAATTATAACTTATACTACTTATTAAAATATTAATTAATATCTGGAACAAAGAAAAAAAGTGAAACCTCACATGAAAATAACCAAATCCTAATGAAATGATCAGTCATTAAAATGAATGCTGATTACAGTGTCAGTTATAAAATATAAACATCAGGACTTCATGCGTATAGCTTTCCAATGCAATAAGGCAAGGGCTTATTACATAGTCACAAAGGCTACATAGACAGTGTCCTAACTACATGTATATCACAAAAACAATCAAATTAGTTAAAGGGACCTGTTTTATTAGTTAAAGGAACCTGTTTTAAAATCAGGCCAAACCTGAACAAAATGCTCCTGCAAAGGAGAACAAAAGCATGTGACCCAGATACACCTAAAACTGGTGAACTTCACAAAGCTATTTATAACAGGGCTACTCATTAGAACCGCTGCATTTCTCAAAGAACTTGACTGACATCATGAATAATATATGATATAAGATTCCTTAAAGCAAGTCACATATAGAGAAGTGTGTGTTCATGGATTTTGACACAGCCTCTCTGACAAATTAAAAGGTTTCACTTATATCACATGGTAAATGGCGCACTTATCCAAAGCACTTTACACTGTGTCTCATTCACACACACACACACACCAATGGTAGCAGAGCTGCTATGTAAGGTGCTAACTTGCCATCAGGGGCAACTTAGGGTTCAGTGTCTTGCCCAAGGACACTTTGGCTTGTGGCGTCATCCGGGCCGGGATTCGAACCGCCAACCCTACGATTAGTGGACAACCCACTCTACCGACTGAGCCACAACCGCCATTATTCTTATTTCCTCATATTTCCATTTCTAATTTTCATAAGGTGTGACCAGTATTTCATCAGAAGTTCATCAGCATATCAGTATTTCCTGAAAACGACTTACTCTTTGTTGTCCATGCTCTCTTCTAGCTTTATGTAATTGGAAGGTATTAATCCTACTTTTCCCGAGGAAAGTGACTTTGCTTTCCACCACTCGCCATTACTAATGCACAGACAAAACACACATAGCAGTGACCACATTGATTATATTAGATTAAAAGAGATTAGATACACATTCAGTGTGTGTGTTCTTAGAGTGGGTGAGCAAGTCGCATATATTGATATACAATGTATAATTTATACTCACTCATCCAATATTACAAGTTTCTCTCCTTTTTTGAAAGTTAGCTCATTCTTATTCGTGGCGTCGTATGAGAATATAGCAATGACCATCTTGCTGTCTGTGGATACAGCTGTGGAAATATGAACACAATTTTTATTCAGTTATCCAGTATAACCATAAAGCTGCTAGAAATCTTAGTTGCTACGCACAATTTATCATCTCAGCTTCACTGTGTCTAATAAATAAAAGGGACAGTAGAATCATTGCTTTATGGTTTGACTCTCAGCACAGCACTGACACTGACAGGGTGTTATTTCTAGAATTTGATGCTGATGTATGATATGATATAAATGGTGATATGATATAAATGTATGATATGATATAAATGGTGATATGTTATAAATGTATGACATGATATAAATGGTGATATGATATAAATGTATGATATGATATAAATGGTGATATGATATAAATGGTGAACACAAATTGTGCATTCTCTAACTACAGTCTCTAACTAAACACTTACTGTATAAGGTGGACCAATTATACAATGGACAGTGTTAAAACAAAACCAATATTGCTGCTGTGCCTGATACGCCTGATATACCACTCATGCCAGTGCCTCACACACTACCATGAGTATTACCGCTCTGCATTGTTTGCATTGTTTACTGCAAATAGGTGTCACAAAAGTGTATCACCTTTCTGCATACTCTCCGTTTTGTTTTGTTCCATGCCTGATGAGCGTCTGGCTAGCTTTAGATAATTTTTTTTCTGGTTGCATGAGCAGGTATTAAAATATTAAATGAGAGTACAGCTCTCATCTGATATTTCCTTGTACATAACTTTCAATAATTCCCTTGTTTCTAGATTATATTTTAACATTATGTTTGAAACATTATGTACAACGACCTTGTGTGAAGACAGATGGAGAGTTTGAAACATTCTCTCTATTCATGACCAGAAAATAACCCTGATTTATTATTATAATTTTTTTAGCTCTAACTATTAATGTTTTAGTCTCAGACATTTAACATCAGTATGGGGTCTGAAATAAGACCTTCTTATGCAAATCTGTGTGTTGTGTTCATATAATGAACTGCCATTCATTATAAACCTGCAGACCTTTATTATTACTTATAATATACCTCTACAGTGCAGCATCACAAGTACTGCAAAACTGTACACTACAACATCCCAAGCACAACATAAAATTCATTATTAATTCACAGCTACTGAGAATTGCAAGAACAACAAATTCCTCATTAAAAGTAAAGAAATGTGTGGTTTTCCATGACTTGTATCATCAAACTGATGCAGTGACAAATGCACTGCTAAAGCAGAGAGAATTCCTTCGGTGTTCTTATATCATCGCACTAATAAAACATCCATCCATCCATCCATCCATCCATCCATCTTCAACCGCTTACTCCTTTTCAGGGTCACGGGGGAACCTGGAGCCTATCCCAGGAGGCATCTGGCACAAGGCAGGGTACACCCTGGACAGGGTGCCAGTCCATCGCAATGGCTCAAATTATAGTATAAAAATTCTAAATCCTCTTCAGAGAGGATGGAAAACATCAAACCCCTGCTTTTCATGAAAGGAATATACAATCTGCCATACCCTATCATTATGGCACTAAAGAATACAATCTTATAAGATGTCCTAGACGTAAATTTGTTAGTACTGAATCAAAATCACAAGCTGTAAGAGATCAATTTTTTCATGCACCAACAGCAGTGTTGTTTATTTAAGTTCCTGAAAGGGATGCAATTAACTGTGCAAATAAGAACCCAAGAGGAGATTAGCTCATTGTATTTTTGAGGAGCTTTGCACCATCAGATGATTTCTCCTTTGCAGTGGTGAGACATTTCAAATGCAATGTGTGCAACAGCTCTGTTTGTATTTCTAATTGTTTGCTAACAGCAATGAAATGAATCATAGTGAATTTGCCTACACTCATTAGCACTTTAGAGCCCTGTGGAATATTTTTTTTATCCGATACTATTGGAATGGCAAGTGTTTCTTGTTACCCCGGTGTGTCCTGTTAAATTGTCCTGTTAGACTTTGAAGCTGAGAAAAGAATAAGTGAATAAGAAAGAAACCACTGGTGTACTGAGCAACAGTCACCGAATGAAGACAAGACTGAAGGGAGGAAACCCCCCAAAAACAAACCACATCTGAAAGAGGCTACAGGCTTGATGCTATTATCACAAGCAAGGGATATGCAACCAAATAGTAAGTGTTATTTGCTTTAATTTACTTCAGGCTTATCTTTTCCTTTACTGTTGCTCACCTAAAATGGGTAATCTGATAGAAAAGGTTCTATATTTTATGTTGTTTAATACATTTAAATGTAAATACCAGGAAATAAAAGCTGAAATCCTAAACTCTCATCTCTTATCCACCTTATGATCTCAAACCCAAATGTCCTTGATGTATAGTGCATACAAATGATTTGGGCTTGCTGTTTCAATAGATTCAGAGGGGACTGTACATTAACTGAGCACTTTATTAGGAACACCTGTACACCTCACATTCATACAATTATCTAATCAGCCAATCATATGGCAGTTGTGCAGTGCATAAAATCATGCAGATACGGGCCAGCAGCTTCAGTTAATGTCCACATCAACTATTAGAATAAGAAAAAAATGTGAACTCAGTTATTTTCACTGTGACTTGATTGTTGGTGCTAGACAGGCTGGTTTGAGTATTTCTATAACTGCTGATCTTCTGGGATTTTCACAAACAACAGTCTCTAGAGTTTACTCAGAATGGTGCAATAAAGAAAAAAACATTCAGTGAGCAGCAGTTCAGTGGATGAAAATGGCTTGTTGATAAGAGAGATCAATGGAGAATGGCCAGACTTGTTTGAGCTGACAGTAACTCAGATTCAAGTAGGCGGAAGGGCTACAACAATATAAGGCCATGTTGTGTTCCACTTCTGTCATCCTAGAACAGAAATCTGAGCTGAAGTGGGCACAGGCTCACCAAAACTGGACAGATGGAGACTGGAAAACGTAGCCTGGTCTGATGAATCTTGATTTCTGCTGCGGCGCACAGATGGTAGGGTCAGAAGTTGGCACCAACAGCATGAATCCATGGATCCAACCTGCCTTGTGTCAACAGTCCAGGCTAGTGGATGTGGTGTACTGGTGTGGGGAATGTTTTTTTGGCACACTTTAGGCCCGTTAATACCAATCAGTCATCGCGTGCCTATTTGCCACATGCCTCAGCCTATTTGTGTATTGTTGTTGAGCATGTGCATCCTTTCATGGACACAATTTACCCATGTTCTAATGGCTACTTCCAGCATGATAATGTAATATTTCACAAAGCAAATGTCATCTCAAACTGGTTTCCTGATCCAAACAATGAGTTCAATGTTTTGAGTGCCCTTCACAGTCACCGCATCTGAATCCAATAGAATGGGAGATTCACAGCAAGAAAAGTGCACCAGAAAATCTTCAGGAACTGTGTGATGCAATCATGTAAACATGGACCAGAATCCCACTGGAATGTTTCCAACATCTTGTAGAATCCATGCCACAAATGCTGCAACAAAACGCTTCTAATAACTAGAGATCAGTCTTTAACTAAGACTTATTCCTAGGCTTTGGATCATTGTCTTTCTGCATAATCCAAATGCGCTTGAGTTTCAATTTACAAAATGAAGACCAGAACTTCTCCTTTAGGATTTTCAGGTAGAGAGCAGAATTCACATTTCCCTCAATTATTGTAAATTGTCCAGGCCCTGAAGCAGCAAAGCATCCCCACACCATCTCACTGCCACCACCATGCTTGACCGTAGGTATGATGTTCTTTCTGTGGAATTCTGTGTTTGGTTTACACCAGATGTCTTCCAAACAGTTCCACTTTTGAATCATCAATCCACAGAACATTCTCCTAAAAGTTTTGAGGATCATCAAGGTGTGTTTTGGCAAACTTCAGATGAGCTTTAAGTTTCTTCTGGGTTAGCAGTGGTTTTTGAATCGCCACTCTTCCATGGATGTAATTTTTGCTCAGTATCTTTTTGATAGTGGAGTCATGAACAGTGACCTTTAGTGATGCAAGAGAGGTCTGTAGTTCCCTTGATGTTGTCCTTGGCTCTTTCGTGACTTGCAGGATGAGTAGTTGCTGTGCTCTTCGAGGAATTTGGAAGGTTGGAGGAGTTTTTCCATTTAGAGATAATGTCTCTCGTTGTGGTCCTTTGGAGTCCCAGAGCTTTTGAAATAGCTTTGTAACCCTTCCAAGACTGATGTATTTCAATCACCTTCTTCTGGAATTTCTTTCAATTTTGGCATAGTAACCAACTTCATGCTTCTAACCAACTTCATGCTGTTGAAAATTTTCTATTTAAGTGTTGATTTGATTGAACAGGGTTTGCAGTAACCAGGCCTGGTTGTGTCTAGTCCAGCTGAACCCCATTATGAATGCAATTTCACAGATTTGGGGAATTAATAACTATGGGGGTAAATACATTTTCACACAGGCCCAGTTGGTATTAGATAACAATTTTGCTTCAATAAATAATATTACCATATAAATATCTATATGCTATTTACATGGAGAGGTTTTAAACAACTTAGAACATGAAACCTTTAAGTAAAAAAAAAAAGAAATTCAGTAAAGAACACTTAATATTTGTTTGCATATTCATTGATAGAAATGACTATATATTGCAGCTCACAAAGTCTTCTTCGAATGGTGGGTTGTGATATCTTCATCCCTGCCCTGTGGATGTTGTGATGTAGTGATGTCACTGACCATAGTTTTTCAGTTTTTCTTCACAGCTCTTACAATATACTTGTCTTCAATTGATGTTGTTTTCCCTGGCCAACCTGTTTGATGTCTGGTTTTTAGTACAACAGTGGTTTCTTTCCAACAGTGTTTTTTTACCCAGTACATAAAAAATTGTTGTATTGTTGGCTTGCTTTTCTCCCATAGACAGCTCTCTGGTCTTCATATTGATTTATCTTTTTTAACAAACAAATGCAGTCTTCACAGGTGAAACCCAGGGCTCAAACCAAGAGTAGATATTCAGAACTGTTAATTATTTAAGCAATCAATCTAACAGGACACAACTAGGTGTATTTTTGATCATTTGAAAAACGGGTGTGTTCAAACCAACGGTGCCATGTTGCCAAGTTGTTTTACACATCTGTAAACATCTCTAAAATGGCAGGACTTGTGGGGCGTTCCCAGTATACAGTGGTTAGTACCTACCAATTTTGGTCTAAGGAAGGACAACCTGTGAACCAGTAACAGGGTCCTGGGGCCCAAGACTTATTAATGCATGTGGGGTACAAAGGCTAACCCATCTGGTCCGATCCCACAGAAGAGCTACTGTGAGCTACTGATTAATGGCAATGGCCTTTTGAGCAGGATAATACAACCTGTCACACTGGAATAATTGTTCAGGAATGGATTGAGGGACATGACAAAGAGTCCAGTTTTGACTTGGCCTCCAAATTCCCAAGATCAGCATGACTGGTCTGTGGCTACACAGTCCCATGCATAACAAGGTGTGATGCACTGTGTGTTCTGACACCTTTTTATCATAGCCTGCATGAACCTTTTCAGCATTTTGTGCTACAGTTGCTCTTCTGTGGGATTGGAACAGACGTGCAAGCCTTTGGTCCCCATGTCCATCAATGAGCCTTGGGTGTGTATGACCCTGTTGCTATTTCACCATGGGGCGGCTGTGGCTCAGGTAGAGTGGGTTGTCCACTAATTGTAGGGTTGGCGGTTTATTCCCAGCCCACATGACTCCACATACCGAAGTGTCCTTGGGCAAGACACTGAACCCCAAGTTGCTCCCAATGGCAAGTTAGCACCTTGCATGGCAGCTCTGCTACCATTTGGTTTGTGTGAATGAGTGAATGAGACACAGTGTAAAGTGCTTTGGATAAAAGCACTATATAAGTGCAAACCATTTACTGTTTCCACTAGTTGTCCTTCCTTTGTACCATGTTGTGTACAGGCTAACCACAGCATAATGGGAACACCCCACAAGACCTGCTGTTTTGGAGATGCACTGACCCAGTCGTCTAGCCATCACAGTCACTCAGATCCTCAGATCCACGAGTTGCTCAGATCCTTACACTTGCCTGTGTGTGTGTGTGTGTGTGTGTGTGTGTGTGTGTGTGTGTGTGTGTGTGTGTGTGTGCACGCTTGCATGTTATGGCATACCATCCACATTCTGCAGAACCTGCCCAGGCAACAGTGATGATGAATTCTAGAGACAGATAAACTAGAGTTAGTCAGGGTTTATAGTGGAAACTCTGACATGCAAATATTGTTTTCAACAGATTATTTAAATGTACATAAAATTTGAATTTTATTTTACTACTGTTTGTGCCATGTTCATGACACATAGAACCATTTACTTTTATAGGGTTTTTTTTAGCTGTAAAAAATATGTTTATTTACAAAATAAATGAAAATCAGAATGGAACCTGTACTTTCAAGATATTTAAACAATTATTTGATACATTCTCTGAAAAATATATTTTGCTATTTTCTACCGTCTTAACAATGGCAGAATAACTATTTGAATTTATTTTATGATGTGAACATGAATGTAATGAATCTGTGAAGTACCTGTGTTAATGATTCAGAAGCAGTTGAAAATAAATTAATATTAATGATAAATTCAACTTGAAACATTCCATTTGCTCCAAATGCATAGAAAAATTTTAATAGATTCATGTGCAGTGATAAAACCCAATCTAACAAGAATAATAAAAAAAATGCATTTGATTTTACCTGAGTTGGGTCAGTGATATGTCTATTGACTTCTGGGGGTCGGGGATTCTGCCTCTTTTTCTCACCACCACCCTTTTCCCTAGAGCTCACACATCCCATACTACCAGTGGAGATTGATTGAGAGAGAGAGAGAGAGAGAGAGAGAGAGAGAGAGAGAGACATAGAGAGAGAGAGAGAGAGAGAGAGAGGGAGATAGAGAGAGAGAATTTGAAAAACCATAGTTCCCAATCTATCTTCTCTTCCTCCCAACAATCAATAATATGTAAGCAATACTGATGGTAATGGAGCTCCAAAGCCTCTTCACATGCTTATTGATCCCTCTGAAGGCAGGTGTAATGTGCTCAGGCGTGAGTGTAAATTAGAGATGGAAAGAATGTGACAGTTACTAATATAACACTGTTATATCAGATTTACAAACAAGAGGTATTTTAAACCTTTTATTGCACCTTACTTTTGGGTTAGAATGAGCCTGATCCCTTAGTTACCTAAAAGAGTTGGAATCCTCGCTGAAAGCAAATCCTCTTTCAGAAGATTCTATGTAGAACCTAACTCTCTGTAAGAGTTCCCATAAAGGGAAAAGCAAGGAACCTCCACATGCATTAATAATGAGTAAATGATTATTCATGTTCATTAGTGAAGTATAAAGCTTCACATTCAAAATGAAATTGTTAGTTACCCCTCCCCCAACTGCCCCCCCCTACATATTTAACAAAGAAAGATAAAACATTTTGCACTTACACTGGCTCTTACACCTCTACTCTGCACACTTTGCCTCTCTAGAACTCAATTAAAAATCTTGTATAGTAGCACTATTTGTATTGTTTTCTGATTGATATATCGCTTTACTTGTATTTCCTCATTTGTAAATCACTTTGGATAAAAGCATCTGCTAAATATGAATAAATATGTAGTACTGGTGAGCATTTCTGTTTCTGAACATTACTGCTGATATTTCACCCAAGTCATTTTGAGCTGAACAAAATTCAGGTGTAACCAGATAACACTAGTTTTATCTATAAAAACTATAAAGCGCATTTACAGTTTGTGCCTCTGAGGCTGTGGTACTTGAAGTGAAGTATAAGAAGGACATGAAGCATAGTCAGAGGGGAATTAATTTAAAAACTTTGTAGGAAATCACCAACATACCATTATTAAGTTATTATATTTTTTGACTGAGTTGAATGTTAAATCTAAACCCCTATAACCCAAAAACAAGTTGCCTGTAAATAATGTCAAAATGAACCTAATATGTCCAGTGAGTGGAAAGTTGCCATCAACTCAGAATTATGTTAAAAACTGTTTCAGCTTACTCACCTAATTCTTTAAAGTTCAGTCAATGTTTAGAATTCACTCTTGCTCCAAGATGATGATGATATATCACAGGTTTTTTCTTCACTGGGTAGGTTCTCTGAACTTTGGTTATGAATAGTTGTTGAAACTTTTGGCATTCAAAAACCACATCGACTGCTACTGTCATTTGCATAAAGAGCCATAAAAAGCACTGGAGATGTGTGTAGGCTGATCCAGCAGTTACCGGACAAAGTAAAATTTCTCTGTCTACTTTCATGAATGCATGCTTCATCTAGTTTGCACTCTTCATAAAAATATATAGTATATCAAATCAAGTGGGCATTGATATGTGATAAGTAAAGTGTTTGTGTTTGTTGTTGGTTAAGTATGAGTTCATATCTGTATAGCAGACTCCATACAGTTGTGCTTCCTTTTTAACTGAACAGTGATAAGTATGTGAATTACACAGTGCGCTTATGTGTACAGGTATATTCCAAAAATCGTCCACCATGTAAACAGTGTGTGCAAGTTCACTTCTATACAGGCACTCTCCTCTCTCTCTCTCTCTCTCTCTCTCTCTCTCTCTCCCTCTCTCTCTGTATATATATATATATATATATATATATATATATATATATATATATGTTTGTTTATTGCAAAAGACTCTGTTGTTATTTCATCTACCCTGACATAGTTGGGCATGGGTACAATGTATTAACTTCAGTGTCACTCCAGAGTCACTGTAAACATGAAATATACGATAACATTCACACCTCGTTAAGTGATATACTAATTGTCCTTAATATTTTGCCACTTTTATTTTTTAATGACAATCTCAACTCAGTACACATTTGAAGCTGTGCTATGAAATTTTATTAGAGGTACTATGCATGCTCATGTGTGTCCCCATACCACATTAATAAAAAAAAGTTAGTCAAATAAATAAATGTAAAAGAAACAAACACATAAACAGATAAATAAATAAAGCGGTGCAGTGGTTATCGTTGCTGCCTGACAGCTCCAGGGTCCCCGGTTCAATCCTAAGCTTGGGCTCCTGCCTGTGTAGAGTTTGGCGTGTTCTCTCTGTGTCCTTGTGGGTTTTCTTCAGGTTCTCTGGTTTCCTCTCTCCGCCAAAAAACATGCAGATAGGTGGATTGGCTATGATAAATTGCTAATGTGTGCGCATGGTACACTGTGATGGACTGGTGTACGATTCAGGGTGAATTCTCCTGCCTTGTGCCCAGTGTTCCTGGGATAGGCTCCAGATCCACCACAATCTTGACCAGCATAATGCAGTTACTAAAGATGGAGGAATTAATGAATGAAAAATAAGAATAAAAATAAGCACATCATTTTATTTATATAGCACCTTTTTTCACAAACTCTTGCTTTCCATTATCCATCCACCCATCCAACCTGGAGCCTATCCCTGCGAGCATGGGGCAGAAGGTGAGGTACACCCTTGACAGGGGGCCAATCCATCGCAGGGCAAGCTCACATACACATTCACATTCACACACCGATTCATACACTACGGATATTTTGGACATTCCAGTCAGCTTACCATGCATGTCTTTAGACTGGTGGAGGTAATCGGAGTACCCAGAGGAACTCCCGCACCAGCACAGGAAGAACATGCAAACTCCACACGCACAGGGCCATGGCAGGAGTCAAACCCCCAACTCTGGAGGTGTGAGGCTAATGTAATAACCACTAAACCGCTTTCCATATTCCATAAAATCAAATAAATATAACAAACATGAAACAGAGAGTAAGCATTCATGAATCAGTATTAATATAGGTGATAAAATAAGGACAAATAAACACAGTAAATCCATACAAATCTTAATAGCATTACAGACTGCATCAAGTGCAGTCTCCGTGCTGTGGAGGGGATAGATATTAAATTGGAATTGTTTGGAATTTATTACTAGATGGACTTCAGTTTGGAAGCAGTTTGTTAACAGCAAATTAGAGATTGATGGGCAATTATTCAGAAACCAAATTGCTCAAGTAGTGATGTGATTTCACCATTTTAGATCTAATGGTACAATGGCAAAAACAGCGGATCATGTGAGAAATAGAATCAGAGATTAGGCATGAATTATACAGGCAGAACCAAGATGGCATGATGTTGTGCTGCAATTTTTTTATGAACTCCCTGATGGGTGATGGGCAAATTTGGGTCATATAGGGAGAAGTGTAAAGAAAAATCAGAATTATGTTGATATGAAAAAGACTGAGTCCATTTTCTTTTGAAAGAAGTGAAGGAATGATTCACAGAGTCTAAGGAAGGAGAGGCCTTGGCTCTGAGGAAGGGAGTTTGAGTTTATTTACATGATAGCAAAACGTGCTATCTGTCAGTTCGTAAGTAATTAGAAGTTTTATGCTGCGCTGCCATCTAGTGGCACAAATATCTAGGACTGACAAGAATAATCAGTGAGTCTTTAATTAAACATATTTCTACTAGGTTGAATTTAAAAATTGAAAGAATGGTTTTTGTGTCTTTTTCCAACTTAATGTCCAGTATTTTATTGCAGGATATATCTCAGGATACATGTACATATAAACTTTATTGATTAGAAAATACAGCATTTTGAAAACACTTTAAGCAAGTGTCCAAAGGTGTCTAACTAAAAGCTCATAAATGCAGTATATACATTGACTGTAAAAAAAAATGAATGTTTTCTATTGTTGTTATTGTTTTCTATCATCCACATCTGTGTCTCATCTTGGGAGCTAGAACTAATGTCTCCAATACTTTAAAGTATTTGGTCAAAATGAGATTACAATAATGCACAGGGTAGCATTCAAGTCACCAAAAAAGGTTTAATTTACCCTGCCTCAGACGGAGGTGATGTAAACAAACACGTTCAGGTTTCAGCTCTTTAGCATCACCATCAAATCACAGGGCAAATGTCCATAAGGGAGACATATAAAACATCAATTTTCTCCCTGTGTATTGAATTAAATACAATTCTTTTCTCCTTTTTTAATTATAAAAGGTATGAACACAAGCACTGAACAATTGACAATTCGGTGATATGATGAGAGATTAGGCACTAAATTATTCATGTTCTTTCACCTTAAGTGCTAATCAGTAACCAACAGATGTGCTTCATAAATCAAGGTGGTGTACAAGATCATTTTTAGCACCTCCAAGAACTGTTGCCTTTCAAAAAGCCATTATGCTAACAAGGAACTTAAGGCAACTTAGGTCATCATGAGTATACTGTATATATTCAAGTATTACTACTGCAGCAATGTGAATTGCTAAATGTGCAGTTTAAAGTATTGGGCAGTGTTGCCCACAAAATACAAACAGCATCTCCAGGGCATCAGGTTCAGCAGATTGCTTTATGACCCCTGTTTGTGCACTCTGTCCTTTGACGGGCTGGGTAACCACATTAAGCATTGTATCCTCTATCACTGGGTGCACCTTATTATCTGCTTTCTTTAAGACTGGTGGGCTAAAGGCAGGTAGAAAGCTGCTTCTCGCCGCAGTGGCTTTATATACCTGGGTTGTAGGAGAAACTTTAACCTCCCCTTTTTCTTCTGGCTCCAGCTCGGAGTCACTTGCATTTGGAAGGTTGAAATAAGTAAAATTTGATCTTGATGACTCAGGGCACGTCTTGAGCTTAGTGGAAGACAAAGTCTCATGAAGTGAATCTTTCTGCCCAGAATGTTTCTCAGGCCCAACTGATATGGTTTTGTTGTTTTTGCCTTCTCTGTGACCTTCCTGGAGCTCTGGAGAGGATTCACGAGTTTGCTTCTCTGCTAGTAACCAGTACCTGTTGTCAATTAGATGACCATCTCCAGATCCCAACTGTTTATTTAGTGTGACGCAATCAGTTGGTGCATTAAAGATATCAGATGCGTTTGTGGCACTGAAGTATGATAAGTCAGTCATTACTTGAGTGCGAGCTTCATGGTAGGAGGCCAGACTAGATACATTGGTTTTTCCAGGACCTTCTCTTTTCTTGGCCTTCATGGCAGATGGGGATCTCATAGTATCTGCACCTACACTACTTGAATTACCTCTTCCATAGAGCCTCTCAATGGTTCTTCTGACAAAACCCTTGGCAATGGCTAATCGGCTTGTGTCATCCTCCCCACTGGATGCCTCCTGTGACCAGTTTCCCCCACTGTCTGGGGATTCTGGCTGGGAATCAGAAAGGTCAGAATTTGGACTATGTTGTCTCTGCCCATTCTGGGTTCTAGTTTGGCTCTTAGCAAGAAACATATCCCTGATGAACTTTACTCTGTTAGACTGAATGCTTCTTTCTGGTTCTTGTGCCAAAGAGTTGCTTCGGGAATCATAGCTAAATGCTAATGAAGATGAGTTTGTTTCTGGGGTTGTGTCCATGAGCTTATCTCTTAAAGCAACATTATTTAAGTTATCTGGGTCTGATACTTCAGTGTGACCCACAAGTCTGTGCACCAACTTCTCAGGGTTACTGCTAGGCCTTTGTGCACATGTTTCCAGATTATTGATGAGTTCTGCTACTGAACTATTCTTCTTTTTAGCCTGTACTGTCTTTCTCTCATATATGACAGCTTTTTGGGGGCTACATTCCTTTTGATTATCAATATTTACTTGATGAACTGTGTAGCATTCTGGTACTTCCACAACAACCTGCTGCTCCTCAGAATGAATCTCCTCTGTTTGATGTATTGTCTCATGATCCAGACAAACAGCAAACAAAGTAGTTTTCATTTCAGGTTGTCCAGTGTTCTTTTTCACACTCTCTGTTTTACTGTATAACTGCGTGTGTGCTTGACTCACCAGTCCTTCACTTTGGCATTTTGCTTGAGGCTCAATCATGGAATATTTCTGTTGTAAACCACTTACTGGATTTATTTGAAGATTTTCTTCATTATGACTGGCCTGATCTTCAGAAAAGCTCATATGTTCTTCATCACAGCTTTCTTCTTCTAAGTTGTATTTCTTCTCTTCAGAGGTGGTCAGGCCTTCTTTACTCTTACTTGACTCTGATAATTTGGGATACAGTTCAGTCATTTTACCATCATCCATTTCATTTGCATCCCTCAGGTTTTTCATTTCCTCCGTTTCTTCATTGCTATCTAGTGGTTGAGAATATTTAGGATCAGTCTCCATAATATAATCTTCCACGACACTGACATCCTTGGATATAGTTCTTCCTTGTGTCACTCCACTCTGTTCAAACACCGCACTGTCTTTGATCTCTTTTATATTTATTTCCTGCTTTGCATACATTTCCTGTTTCCCTTTACGTATTATATTTTTCTCCTCAGTTATTTGTTGCTTTTCTTCCAAGATGTTTTCACAGATGTTAGAGTCTAGTTTGTAGTCAGCCTGTTGTATCCTCTCCATGAGACAGGAATTTCTTTCCTGTTCACGAGTTACCACTTTGATTTCTTTTTCAGTCTCAAGCAATGAATGTGCCATAGTGACCTCTGAATCTCTATGTGCATAAACAGCTTTATTAATGACAAATTTAACATATGTGTTTATATCTTCAAGCACACAGTCAGAGAACCTGACTGTTTCTTCCTTTAAGCCTGATTCTGTATATCTATTTACCTTTTTCTCAGGTGACTCACACAGCTCTTCTGATCTCTCAACCTGATTACCCCTGATGCTTTCCCTTTCTTGGGTGTGGAGAGCAGCCAACTCTTCTTGAACTCGGTCTGGAACACCTAGTTCTTCCATAAGCCCTTGAATGGCCTCCTCCCCAGAGCTTGATACACTGTAAGACCCAACCCTAGTGCACTCTGGTGTGACACTGGAACTCATGGACATATTGCTCAGTTGTTGGAACCCTTTCCAGCTCTGCAACAACTGATTAGATGCTGATTTCTGCAGAGCATCTAGGTTGGCTCTCAGCTGCACTGCATCCTCAATAGCTGCTATCTCTTTAAGAGACTGAAGCATAAGCAAAGCCTCCGAACAACTCAGGATGCTCTCATCTTGGCGGACTGCATTCAGGTTCTCCAGACCATCCCTCAACGTCATGACTGAAAGAAATGCTAGGAGCACTCGTGAAGAGGAACCAAAAGTAGAGGCCAAGTGTGAGGAAAAGTCGGGCATGCTATTGGATTTCTCCAAACAGGACCGCTCCTTGTGCTGTGTTGCTTCCCGGAGTGAATTAATAAAATGGCAGAGCTCATCTAGAACATGCCTCATATCAGGCCTTACTGCCATTTTGACTGTATATGCTTTTTCTGCAGCGAAAACTGGCATTTCTTTCTCCGACAGTGGACCTAAAGATGTACATATATCACTTTCACATGAGCCTACCAATCCCTGTGTGACTGTAGATTTAGATTCCATGATAATACCTGAATATTCAGGTTTTGGCTTTTCGTAAAATGTTGCATTCTTAGAAAGGACTGTTTTCTCCACACCTTGATTGCTGAATAGAGATATCTTGGACAAAGTGTTGTTTTTGGGTATTTGTTCAATGGAGTGTTGGATGTATAGAATCTTTTCTGAAGAAGGATCTCTAGTAAGAGATGTTGGTTTTACATGGTTGTTTGCATAACTGAATGCATTACCCAAGATCTCATCTGTGTTTTCATCTTTTTTCACATATTGGGGAAGTTGCATTATTTCTTCTTTTGAAGAAAATTTTCCACATGTGGCTAAATTATTATCTAAAACTGCATAACTAGTCATCTTTGCATTATTTAAAGACCTATTTCTTGGCAAATGCATATTTTCTTGTGAAACATTATGGGAAATAGTTTTGCTCAATGAATTATCATTTAGTGATGAATTCGCTTCTGAAGACATTATTTTCCAGTGATTATCTCTCTGAGAGAGAGCCTTTGGTAGAGGTATGTTCACTGTGCTACTTTGAGGTGACTTTGTGTTTCCTTTCAATGTGTCAATTTGGGATAGGGATGAGCACTCTTGGGCAGAACCTCTGGGCAATATAATTCTTTTTTGGGAGGAATTGTGTAGCTCTTTCATTGACAACTTTTGCATATTTCTGGGAGAACCATCTAGTGGAATAGGAGGTGTTAAATTCCTTTCTGATGCCAATCTAGCACCTGGAGTCTCACAAGTTATCTCTAAATCCTGTGAAGAGTTGGATGGTGGCACCTGTTCCTGGTCATTAGGTGGTTCTGGTTCACTCTTTTGGAGCCAGAGTTCTACATATTCATTTAAGACTGAGGAAGAGTAATGCAGAGCAGGAAGGGATATGCTTTCTTTAAGCTCTTGTGTCTCTTGCTCCTGTGTCAATTGCTCTTCTTGCATTGATGTTTGCCGTGTTAGGGTACATTTATTGGTTGATACATTAAGCAAATGTTTATTCCGTGTGCTGAAACTTTCACTTAGTTTCCCCTGGTATGTGTCAGCTTTGGCAGGATTCTTGTCATCAGTATGGTGTTCTTTTGCAGATAATTCATTTGGACTTTGAATTTGCATCTGAAAATTCTGGTGTAATGTGGAAGAAACACTTTTATGAGTAATAGGTAGATTGGTTCTTTTAATTTTTAATAATTTCTTCACAGATTTGGCTTTGTACTGTTCAGTCACACCTCTCATAACTCCAGCTTGGTTAAAGATAGCTGCTCTTACCTTCTTGATCTCTTTCAGAATGTCAATTTTGTTATGTTTTCTCCTATATTCATGAGTGGCGATATGGAAAATATGACTCTTTTTCATAATAACTCTTACTTTCTTTCTTTTCTTGCTAATATCTGCTGTTGGGATCATTCTAGGAGCTGATGTTTTAGAATATTCAGTTAGAGGAGTATGCATTTTTGACATTTTGTTTGTGATCTCTGGAGAGGTATTTTGTTCACATGATTTTTGGAGCTCCAATGAGGGTAAGAATGTTTCTTGTCTTTGGAGAGACCCATAAACAGTAGTAGGTCTGGGCTCAGTCCCCAAGTCTTTACTAGAAGTGGGAACCATGTCAGGGGGTGCAGAAAATACAGTACCACAAGTGCATATCCCCTGGTCATAGAATTGTGTATTGGCAAGGAAACCCTTCTGACAAGTTTGCTGCTCATAGATGTGGAGCACTGTCTCCTTCCCACTATCCGGTGGTTGCAGATTCTCTGCAGATTTATGCAAACTAGCCTGCAATTGTGATGTGCCTGTGCTACGAGGCTTAGGTACTGGGTGTTTATTGCATTGCCTTACCAAGCAGTGCTCCTGCTCATTACTTGCCTCTTCCGTAGAGGTGTCCAGCCTTTGAACAGTATCTTGGCTCTTGGTTTCAACAGCTATTTGTTTCTGTTCTGGAAGTGGCTGCAGAGGGTCCTTTACTGTGATGCTTTTCTCTGTCCCACCTTCAATCATGTCTTCAGAAAGTGCTTTAAGACATTTATTAGTAGTGACATTGCTATATTCTTCAGGACACCTTTGGATTTCTGAGTCATCTTTGCCAACATCAAGGGCAATCTTGTTTGATAAAGCTGAACCCAGATCAGAATGTGAATCCAAGTCAGATTTCATTACACTTGTAACACTTTGCCGACTGAGTGTTGTTGTCCAATGAACCGTTTCCTCCTCTTTAATAGTCAAGCGCACCCTCATCTCTACAGTCATGCTGCCATCTTGATTGACTCGAAAAGATTTCTCAACGTCATCATCAGTGGGCATGGAGATGCATTCATTAGGATCACCGTCAATGCAGGTGACTGTATCCGTCTCCGCAACAGATTCCAGTAGCTGACCAGTCTCCATTTCCACAGAGCCAGTGGGGTCATATGCACTTTCTGCAAAACTGTTGTGTAACTGATTCACAATATAGTGCTCTGAAGATGGTGAGAAAGGTCGTGATTTGGTGCTGCTAGTCATAGATTTCTTTTTTCCTTTAGAAGTAAATTATGATTAATTGGATTATCATAAACAAAGCAGCAGAAGAAAAAAAAAAACAGGTCAGTATTTTACCAGAAATCACACACATGGAAGAAGTAGATCAGGTATCAGTGTGATTATCCAGGCCAGACCCCAACGAAAGCATTAACAGGGAGAAAAAGGGAAGAGACTCTGATTAGAACCAGCAATGATGTGAACGAGTTGTGATGCATGTTGCATGATATAGGTCAAGCTGGTTAACACAGCAAATACCAATGCCTCAGAACTTCTCAGATAATCTCATCCGCAGACCATAGCCTATTTTAATTACAATAAATTTAAACAGTTGCAGGCAATTTGCAGTATATTTTCTTTGCTTTGATGCTTGGAAATAAATAATGTTGGATTTATATCTCATATTGCTCCCACAAAATGTGTTTTGTACAGTTGATGGTAGATTTTTGTGATGTAAATAAAACCAAGATAATCATATCTTTTCAACCTTTAATGGAATTCAACCAACAAAATTAAAGTGAAAAACAAACTGAAATGTTTTAGGAAAAAATTAAGAAAACGAAAGAAATACAATAACCTGATTCCATAAGTGTGTACACCCTTATCTTATACTTTTTACAGCACCTTTTGCTTGTAATACAGCACTCACTCTTTTTGGGTAAATGTCTATCAACTTAGCACATTTTGATTTTATTGTGCTCTTTCTTGCAAAAATGATCCAGTTCTATCAACCTACAAGGGAATCTCCTGTGCATGGTCCTTTTAATGTCATTCCACAGGTTTTCAATATAATTTAGACCTGGGCTCTGACTTTGCCAATCCACAACATTGATCTTCTTCTAAAGTCATTAATCTGTTGACTTGGATTTGTACTTTAAGTCATTATCATGTTGATAATGACCTCTTTAAAAAATTTTTTTTATCAGGGCCTAAAGAATAATTGTGTGGTCTTTAAAACAAACAAATAACCTCAGGTGACAAAACAAACAAAATTCATATTCCCCAACAATCTAAACCAACATTCAGAAACTAGATGGGAACAATAAGTACACCCTTGCAATATCCACAATCATTAGCGTAATTAGCAGTCAGGAGTTACTAATGAAACCCACAACATTCTTAAATCATCAAGAAATGTGACTACCTCTATAAAAGTAGAACTTTGGGTGATTTGATATTCTGGCGCACTCAGGTGTGGAAGAAAAGACATCATCCATGACCTCAGAGAAGCAATTCTTGCTTCTCATCAATCTGGACAGGGTCATAAGGCCATCTACAACAATTATAAATTCACACTGGACTTCAAGAAACTTGGATTCTGTTCCTCTCCATTCTTCCTCCAGACTCTGGGAATTTACTTTCATCTTCCCCATGATTCTGGTTGTGTGTTCTGAACCAGACTGAGAGAACCAGAGAGTAAAGACTCAGGAAACCTTTGCAGGTGTTTTGAGGCAATTATCTGATTAGAGTTCTTCTCAGGTCCACATTTCAGTATGATAAAAATCTTTATCCTAGGGCTGCACAATTAATCGGATATCGATTGTGATTATGATTTTGACTGCCCACAATTAAATGAAAATGATCGTCTGCGATATTAACGTTTAAAATCCGGCCTCTGCTCATAGAAAACTCCGCGGCAAATCAAGTCAAGCGCTTCCTACACTTACAGCCAATCACTTAGTGCGACGCAGGGATGACGTCATTTTGTAGTGCCAAAACCCGGAAACGGAGTTTGTAGCGCTCGAGCTGCCAGTTTCGCTTCGACCTCCAGCACTTTGCGCAAGGAGAAATCATGATGTTGCTAAATGGCACCACAGAGGTTGTCGGGGACATTAAACGTCATCACGCCGAACAGGAAAAAACTTTGCAGATAAACTCAGGGCTCTACAGTATGACCATTTCACTCGCATTTGTGACTGAAAAGTATTTTGTGCGACTGTGAATAAATATTTATTCGCACCGGTGCGAGTGACCTGTTCGGAGTTGTATAATACAATCGAAATAAAAACTACAGGAAGTCCACAATGCATCTACACCACGCAACAGTTACTTTCACACTGCTTTTCATTTCCTCAGTCAACCAAACAAGTGTGTTAATACTGCAGAGAAGCCATTATGATGACGAATAACACTGAACATTATCTGCTTCTGTCAACTTCCCAATATCACAACTAGCCATCTTTTATTGATCAAGCAAAATGACCTGAACTTTCACCTGCTCGTGTAGAAGAGTGGCGTCAGGCGGAGAACTTAATAATCGTGCTAACGCTACAAGGTGGGTTTAATTCAAACTTCTTTATGAAATAATTCCTCACCAATCATAATCAATAGTAACAACTGTTCAGGAGTACGCTGCTGCTCTCCTCTACATTCTTCACTAACTCAAATACCTAGCGTATTCACTTCATTTAAACTTAAGGTTGCCAGATATCACTAGAAAAGTAAACTCCAGTTTCCTTGTTTCGATCTAATTTCTCCCCAAAAACACAATATCAGCAGACATGGCAACACTGTACTGGGGAACCGATCTAAAAGGAACAACTGATAAACAAACAGGAAATTAATAAAGTGTAAAGACAGTAAATGTGCTTAGTTATAAATAAATAATTGTATTATATATATATAAAAAAATAGATATTATAATAACTTCATAAAATATAAATAAAATGAGAAACTAAATAATATTTAATTACTATGGGTTGCATTTAATATCAATTTGACATTACACTTAGTTTGCTATCCCCTTATGAAGTCCTTTTTCCTAATATGGATAATGCTAGTGTTAATCTACTTTTAATTAGGACTCTATTGTTTAAGATATTTAAAAATAAATATTTTATGTTTGTTTATTTATCAATTATCAATTAAGTATTTCTCATTGCTATTATTTTAACTCAATTAACAGTGACCATGAGCAGAGACCTTACATTTAACCACTTATAACAGACCTCCTGATTAAAGCTTAAGCAAAAATATATTGGTATCTGGATCGGTTTTGGTCGTAAAAATCCTGATCGGTGCGTCCCTAGTAAACACCATTACACTAAAGCACTTTGCATCTGACGAGTAAATGAACTCACCCCATCACATCCCATATAAGATTATTCAGATAAATAAACAGTATACACAGAGAAGTTCGAGAACTGATCAGAACCATGACAGTGGAAAATGTCTAATAGTGTAGCTTTAAATATATTTAAGAGGTGCAGACTTCAAACACTGAACATTGATGTTTATTGTATTTATTTACAAGGTGGAACAAGTTAACGTTTGTTTTTTAATACAGTCTGTAAAATTAATTGAAAATATTACATTTAGTTTATCAAAAGGTAAATTAATGTGTCACGGCTCACACTATGTCCCTAAATTCTGTCATAATTGACCAGTTCAAGTTCTCATGCCTACTTGTGTGTTATATTGTGACACATTAACGCTACAATCTCTAAAAAACAAACAAAAAAAGTGCTCCTAAATCTTTGTAATTAGAAAAAAAAGTGAATAAAAAGCAATTGTCTTGCGTCTCTCCTCCTGTAAACACTGTTATTTTCTGCATTTGCCTGAATTGTTTTCATTTGGTTGTATATTGTTATATTTGATGCATATTTTCATTTGGTTGATGGTATTTTTATTTTTACTTATCCTAGATTTTGGGTACAATTGTATTTATATTTTGTAATTGTGTGTGTGTATATATATATATACACAATTACAAAATATAAATATTATAAATATTTGATGTAAAGATTTCTACAAATATGTGATCACTAAAATCAACGAAAAATTGTGATACAGTGCCTTGCGAAAGTATGCGGCCCCCTTGAACTGTTCGACCTTTTGCCACGTTTCAGGCCTCAAACATAAAGATATAAAACTGTAATTTTTTGTGAAGAATCAACAACAGGTGGGACACAATCATGAAGTGGAACGAAATTTATTGGATATTTCAAACTTTTTCAACAAATAAAAAACTGAAAAATTGGGCGTGCAAAATTATTCAGCCCCCTTACTTTCAGTGCAGCAAACTCTTTCCGGAAGTTCAGTGAGGATCTCTGAATGATTCAATGATGACTTAAATGTCTAATGTTGATAAATAGAATCCACCTGTGTGTAATCAAGTCTCAGTA
>JAFFST010049263.1:48809-60257 GCA_022414735.1 Noturus placidus | reverse complement strand
AAAATTACAGTTTTATATCTTTATGTTTGAGGCCTGAAACGTGGCAAAAGGTCGAACAGTTCAAGGGGGCCGAATACTTTCGCAAGGCACTGTAAACAATCGAGATCTCAATATTGGTCAAAATAATTGGGATTATCATTTTGGCCATAATCGCGCAGCCCAACTTTATTCTAATATTTTGAGATACTGGATTTTGTCAGTAATCATCAAGATTAAAACAAAAAAAGGCTTGAAATATTTTACTTCATCTAATGAATCTAGAATATGTTAAAGTTCCACTTTTTGAATTAAATTACAGAAAAAAATCTTTTACACAATATTCATTTTTTTTACATGCACCTGTATTCTTGAAACAAATGTAAGGACATTTGTCCAGCAGCTTAAGCTGGGCTGAAATTGTGTCATTCAACAGGACAATGATCCCAAGTACAGCAGCAAACTGGCATCTGAAAGGCTAAAGAATAAAAAAAAATGAAGGTGTTGGAATGGCCAAGTAAAAAAATCCAGACCTGAACCCCATTGAGATGCTGTGGTGGGATATTTAGAAAGCTGTACATGAACAAATGGACTCAAACATCATTGAACAGACATAATATTGTAAGCAAGCAATATTATAGGCCAAAATTTCTCCAAAACGATGTGATAGACTGATAAACTCCTACAGGAAAAAATAATACTGCAAGCTATTGTTGCTAAAGGTGGTTCTACCTACTAATGAATTATAGGGTGTACTTACATTTCCTGCCTGGATTCTGAATGTCGGTTTACCTTTTGGGGAAAATGATGACATATTGAAAACTGTTGTGATTTTTTTTTTGTTGGAACCTGAGGTTATTTGTTTGTGTTTAGAAGTTATTCAGGATGACACAATTGTTAGTTAGGCCCTGATAAATAAAAACATAGAATTGAATATGGGTGTACTTTCTTTTTCCCATGACTGTATCTATACTTCTCTCTATCTTGACTAGAGCCCCAGTACGAGCTGAAGAAAAGCAACCCCATAGCATGATGCTTCCACCACCATGCTTCACCATTGGTATAATTGTTCTTTTGAACACTTATATGTTTTGCAAGATAAAGGGGAGCTTTAAGTCGTATGTGAGAAAGGGATTCTATCTAGCCACTGTGCCCCATACCTTAGACCAGGGGTCCCAAACTTTTCCAGGACGAGGCCCCCCAAATGGCATTAACATTTGACCGAGGCCTTTTGTACCCCTTTTGTATCCCTTCCCTGATCAATACAATTGAAGATTTTCCTTTTTTGTAAGCTCTTTGTGGACCTTGTCTTCAGCAGTGGAAGGAAACCAAGAATATGTCGAGAAAATCCTAGCCGATCTTTATTTGGGGTTAAACAGAATCACTTCATTGATGACAGGTGTATGGTAATAAATTTTCAATATGAGTTTGAGTGTGATCGGTTCATTTTGAGCACAATCACATGCCCATTATAAAAGGGTGTGCACATTTACATAACCAAGGCATTGTACATTTTTCTTTTTTTTTTCTTCTGTTTTTCACTTGAAATTTGTTGGTTGCTATATCATATTAAAGGTGGAAAAGATCTGATATGATTAGTCTTGGTTTCATCACAAAAACCTGCCGTTTTATCAGGAGTGTATGATGGTGATTAAATTGCTGAAATAGTTTGGCTGCATTCACTATTTAAAGTGGACAAAGTGTGGTAGACTTACTAGTTACAGGATGCAGCCTTCCTACAGTTTTTGCTGGCAGCCAAGTTGGCGCAAAGGGCTTTTGAACATCATAGTTTCCCTTTCTGAAAGGCTCACGGCCAGCAGCTACCAATACACCCGAACATAAGATCAGCGCAGGAAGTGAATCCACCTGTAACACAGCAAAACATTTTCATGATGGTTAGTTATGGAACTATGTACCTAAGTGACATGCCACAAGCACTCTACACACTAGGTAAAACAAATTATAAAACTGACAGCAAGCAAAATGATCTCTTATGTCAATGTCCACTTAATATTTACACAGTGCCACTAATAATTACAAAGATATTTAAAGTGAATTAAAACTCGTTAATTAAACATGTTGTGTTTAAACATGTATATATGTTATGTGACTGCAATTTTTCTATAACCAGCATTGTTTCTATCACATTGCTAGTGTCCACTGACACATTTTGGCCACAATTGCAATTGTTAATGTGATTGAATTTGATGTAATGAATTCGATGTAAAAAGTGTTTGTCTGAATACATTTGCAGTAGTATTCAGTTGTTAGATGTCTAGACTAGAGAGTATTCAAGACATTCCCACTTTGTCCCAGGCTTTGTCCCAGGATCCAGGCTAGCATAATAGGATGAAATGGTAAAGAAGCTTAATGCTGCAAGGTGATGGGTCGTCTTTAACCATGTTATTTATGCTCATTGCAACCGTAGACAAGCCCATAGTGTGTGAAAAACATCACCATACATCACTATGGTTACATGGTCAAAGTGTTCAGAAAAATCTATAAGCATATTTAGCAACCAAAAATCCCATGAAAATAGATTTCCACAAATTTTTGGATTTTTCATCATAGCCTTGAAATTAAAAAAACAATTTTTTGGGAAGCAATGATTAAAAGTAGTAACCGAAAGAACTAGATCGCGGGTACAAGTGGCCGAAATGGGTTTTCTCAGGAGGGTGTCTGGCCTCTCCCTTAGGGATAGGGTGAGAAGCTTGGCTATCCGAGACAAACTCAGAGTAGAGCTTCTGCTCCTTTGCGTTGAAAGGAGCCAGTTGAGGTGGTTCGGGCACATGGTAAGGATGCCCCCATGCATCTCCCTAGGGAGGTATTCCAAGCATGTCCAGCTGGGAGGAGACCTCGGCGAAGACCCAGGACTAGGCGGAGAGATTATATCTCCACACTGGCCTGGGAACGCCTTGGGATCCCTCAGTCAGAGCTAGTTAATGTGGTTTGGGAAGGGGAAGTTTGGGGTCCCCTGTTGGAGCTGCTGCTCCCGCGACCCGATTAACGAATAAGTGGTTGAGGATGGATGGATAGATGCAGGAATTAAAAAGTTGTGCAGATGTACAGTTTAGTTTACATTGCACTTTTGGTACTGGATCTTATACCTAACATAACGTATTAAATTAAATTACAGTAATTTACTGTGTTGTAAATTTTATTTAGATCATCTTTAAAAAATAAATAAATAAATAAATAAATAAAAGATTATCCAGCACTAAATATTTGCACTAAAGAGCCATTGTAAATAATTCCTAAGAAAATAAAACTATAACAGAAAAAATGTTAGATACAGCTTGTGATCTGATCAGTAAACTTTAACCATTTTAAACAAAAGGATACAAACACAATACTATTGTAACAGCATTTAACAAATAGAAAATGGTGAGACAACAAGTTCACAAAGGCTTTAATAACCTAAAAGAAACATGACAAATACATTTGGGAAAACAAATGAATGTGTATGACCATGAAACCAATAGAAACAAACACAAAGCAGAACCTAAACACAAATGAGAAATATATACACACTCACTAACTAGACACAGGTGTTAAGGATCAATGTAAGGAAGAAAACTAATGAACAGAAAGAAGGTAGAGAAACTGATACCAAAGCTAAACTGAAGGACATGGAATCAGAATTCTGGGGAAGTCGAGCAGTGAGGACGCGTCTTGGTGGATGCGCTCATTTTTAATCTTGCATTACACTCTTCTCCATCAAAGTCAAAATAGAATTTACAACTGTTGGCTTCATAGCAGACTTCATAGCTTCTTTTTTGTTATTTTTTCTTAAGCCATGGTTCCCTTGTTAGGGTTAATATAGAAAATGCATCTCCTGAATTATTTTTAAAAAATTAATAATTCTATATTAGGACAATGAATGCAAAATCACATTTTACAGAGATATTTATAGGTTTACATTTTGACAGTGTTATATACAGAATACTCAATTAATCCATCTATATCATTATGACCTGCATAAATATGAGAAAGTGTGGCAATCAGCTCAGAAGTTCAGAGAATGTAAAAATCCAGATTATGATGCTGGTGAAATAGCCCACAAAAGTTGTTTTCAAAGGAATCATCAATATGATTATTTTTTGCTTTTCTAACAAAGGCAAGACAAGTAGTATTATTTGCCTGTGGGTTTGATCAGGTGTGTCTGTAGCACTAGTTAGACAAAATTAGCGAGCTAACAAGCTAACCTAACCATCTAACGCTCAGTCCCCAAAAATAATGTTTTCGTAGTTACTTTAGTCAGTGTTAGTGAACTAAGTAACTTAGGCAGAGAGAAGAAAATACTGATTCCAACCAAAGTAAAATCATAAAGAAACACCAACCTCTTCTGAAAAGGAAATTTTCTGGTCCAAAACAATCCACATTCATAAATGCATACAGGGATTGAAATACCTGAAGTATTAAGTTCATCTTCACGTGACATTTATTGCCATACTAATTACATGCTATACTATTTATTATTATTATTATTATTATTATTATTATTATTATTATTATTAAAATAAACATAATTACTAATTATTGTAATGCCGATATTCTGAGTCCCAAGAGTTTAAAAATTAGACGGTTCTGTTAAATAACAGTTATAAATATTTACGTCTGAGTCTGTTTTTTTATTGTTGTTTATTTAAATGATCAATAAATTCATTGAAATTTCTAGATAAAAAAATCATTATCAGTTATTGTTAATTGCTTGTTATTTAAAGGCTATTTGTTAATTGAACTGAATTAAATTTGTCAATTGTTTAACTAAAATTACCTTCATAGTCTATTTAGGTTTTGTCTTTTCATTTTATAGCGAATCACAGAAACATTCCTGTAAACCTTCACAACGTAGTTGGCATTTATTCACATTAGAAAACACCCTGTTTCATCAGCAACTCCTTGCAACAGCAGATCACTTGCTAAGCTGAACTGCAGGTGATGAAATAAGGTGAAAAGAATGAAAAAGAATGAAAAAAAAACTCAAAAGGGGTAAAAAAAAAAAAAAAGATGAAACAGAGTGAGTTCTCACCCTCCTTCCATCTGGTGTGTGCAACCTGCGCACAGGGAAGCACATGACCTCAGATATATGATCAAGCAGTGCTTCTAAAGAATGTGTGGTCCTCTTCTGCAGCAGAAGTGTATGCTTGACTTCTGGATCTCCATTGCGGAAAACCACCAGCCTCTTTGGGGTGTGCAGTAGAGCAGCATGCTCATTTCTTCTTGTATTGCGTGGGCCAGTACTCTGCCTCTTTCTCAGGTGTCTGCTGCTGACAGGCCTGGCATGGTACCATGGTGGTGGTTTCCGCCTTGCTTGCTCCAAGTTGATGGGCTTGACGGTGCGTTTATCCGAGCAGATGTATGAATGGCCATGGTGAAGCTGAGCAAGAGAACGGACTGCTGTATGGCCACGTGGTGTTGTAATAGTACGGACTCCAAATGGTAATGGAACACGCTTGGACAGGCTGTCTAACAGTGCCTCAAAGGTCTTGAAGGTGCGGTTGTTGATGACCACAGGCAAACCACTAAACTGGGCATCTCCACTTTTATAGAAGCACACACGCTTTGAGGCAAAAGGCTCACTCATATATGGCTGGCGTAATGGTACCAAGGTATGGCCACTGCCAGGGGACTGTTCCTGTAGTGCAACCTTCTGCAATGCTGAAGCGTCATTCATAATCTCACTGTAGCCTATGAGGGATAAAGAGAAAGAGAAAGAGATACAAACTCGAAAAGCAGAACTGAGTGCACATAATAAATATGATAGCATAGAAGTGGCTTTGTTCCTGCTGATACTTAGATAATAAAACCTGATCTCACATGTGACAGCAGGAAACTCCTAGGATTTTGGTCCGTCAAGCTTATTCAAGTCCAAAATCACTACAAAGGTTCAGCTTTATTTAACAATCAACATGACATAAACCTGTCACATAAGAAAAGTACCCCTACCCCCTTTCCAAAAATAGGAAAAATATTGGAGACTGTGCAATGACTGCCAGAAGCATGGATAAAGAGTAGAGATCTGTTTAGAGGTCTAAGCAGTATATAATGATGAAGTGACACTAAACAATATCATGAAATAATTCCACAGTGAATTCTAAAAAACAATCGTCAAGTCTGTGACAGATTCTTTATTCTTGAGGAAAACCTAAATGAGCCAGAATCAAAATTCTCTCTTTTTGTTGTATGAGCCCAGTTAGTTTTCTTGGTATAATATTTATTATCAAGCGCTGTTCAAATTTAAATTAGTTATTATAATTCTTAATTTGTTTAAAATAATCAGGTCTGTCTGAGAAAAATCCAAGTAATTCAATAAGAGTAGGCTAATATAAATTATTATTATTTTGTTTAGAACTGTTATAAATTTTATTATAGGTTGTACCAGTCTAATGTCCAGGATCTCAACTGGGCCTATACAAGCGAAAAATGGTGGATCAGAAATGGATCAGAGAATAAAAAAAAAGAATGAATTTGATCCCATCCTCTGACGAATGAAAAAGATTGGTATTGGGTTTGTGAAAAGAGACATTACAGAGACTTAATGGATACTGAAGGTTTCAGTATCAGTACTAGAAAAGAAAAAGTGATACCATGCCATCTGTAATTTGTATGACTGAATTCAGAATGCGTCAGAGTAATGAAAATCTCTTTATCTCATTAATGGTAATCAACATCCAGGAGGCAAACACAAGCATGTGCACAGTAGCTCCATTACATCTGATTTATATATGAACAATTTATTGCTGTTTTTTCATGACATCTAGGTAAAAATGTCTATCAAATGGTCTATTCAAGAGTTATAGTAAAACCTTCAATACACATATCACAACATTTTATTGGTGGTCATGTCATTCTTTCTGATAAGGCCACATGCTTAATTTATTCATATTGTACAAATTCATCTGACTAAAGCATTTGTATGAGTAATGAGAAATAGTGTCTATCAACTACTTAAAAAACCTTTAGAACAACAAAACAATATTAATCAGAACCACACTGCATCTAAAGAACTGTGTAAAGTTAAGTTAAGCAAAGGAAAGCAAAATGATCTAGCTCTATAATAACTCACAACCAGCATTTAGGTAGCAAAGGAAAAAAAATAGTTATAGAAAAAGAACATTAAAAGTTATAGATAAATGCTGTATTAAAAAATATATATTTCTATAGTATAAATTTCTTTCAGTAGTTATAATAATTGGAATGTTTTATTAATATTTTTATCTCCCACACAGTCAAAACACTTTTAATATTTCTATTTAGAGACTACAAGTCCTTGGTAAAGGTTATAATATTTGTCATTTAACATTAACCAATCTTCACCAATCTTCAATATTTTTTCACCTACTTTCAAATTTCCCCACTAAAAACAAAACAAAGCAAAAATATTAGTGCACACAGCGACAGGAAGGTTACTAGTCTATAAACTCTGTAAACAAGTGTTTAGAAAAGCCAGCAGACTGATACAACATCATTTTCAATTAATAAAACACACTGAAAAATGATTTCCACACTTACCAAGTTTCCCATATTGAGCTGAAAGGTGTTAAACTGCTCTCTCATGTTGGTCGGTGGAGACTGAGAGTTATTTTGGGCAGTGCCTTCACCATTAATTTGCTTAATCTTTGCTCACTGCTAATCCCAGTTACATGGAGGAGAAAACACATCACAGAAGGGTGCGTGCATGTCTGTTCGTGGGTGTTTACATGTTAGTGTGTATCTTTGTGCCAAAGTATGGAAAGAGTTCCCAAGAAATATGAGTTTAAACTCACAATTTTACGCTCTTATGTAATTTACACTGCCAGTGGCCTTTTGTAACTACATACATTTCCCATTACTTCACTGTAGTTTCTGAATAACTCAAAGAAGGTGTCAAATTATATGATCCAAGATAAATAATTGAACAATACACAGGGAGTTTAAGTACAATTCGCAGCAGCGTGTGTGGCCTACACTCTGAATAAATAACTTACATTTCATTTAAAATATGTTTAAAAAGTTATTTTCACTAGGCACAATAGTACAATACAAACCAATAAAGTAAATATAAAAAAATATAATTGCTCCTGTCACACTGACCCAACTGTGTTTCTATGTTTTAACTCCAGATGGCCACGGGTTCTGTGCTTAATCTCATTTGTATGCTCTTTAAAAGGATAACGCCAGCACTTTTTCTGTGTGTGTATGTGTGTGTGTGTGTGTGTGTGTGTGTGTGTTGGGTGTTTGGGTGTGTGTGTCTACAAGTGAGAGAGATGGCAAATCAGGTTGATAACCATACTGATCAGAATGTTTGATATAGGACAATATTTACATTATCTTAATTTGTCATTTTTTTTATAGAATTATTAAAGAAACTACCAACAGAATGAGGAAAAAAAAAGGCCAAATAATTACATCAACAAATAAACACCAAATAATTTATATATAACATTCCACTGGTTTTAGAAAACATTCTCCCAACACTGGTGATACAAATGTACCATTGTTTGTCATGGCAAAGAAGCACTCGAAATTAATTCACGTAGTAAGGTCTCTTTCTGACATCACAAAACAATCAAAGCTCTATTTTAACTCTATTTTGAAAAAATGTAGTTAGTACACATTACATACAACCCATAGAGACGCACATACATACAGATAATTGAGCGTACACTATGAAATTGGAATAAGTTGAAGAAAAGACCATTTATCACTGGCAATATACCCTTTTTCCACAATGTGTGTATAGACAGGGAGGAATGTTAGATGTGAAGGAACTGAAGAAGTGTGGAATGCTGGTGTGGTCTCCTGTTGAGTGCGTCGTATTCTACAGACAAAAGTGAGAGGAGGAATGTCAAACATCCACCAAAAGAAAGCCTTTTCCTGCTACTGATAAGACAGTTTGTGGCAGAATACTGTCTCATGACAGAAATATAACAATTGTGCTTATTCATTGCTTAATCAGCATGAAATCCTGCTGTACTATACTATTCTCACTTTCTCTCTCTCTCTCTCTCTCTCTCTCTCTCTCTCTCTCACACACACACACACACACACACACACACACAAAGGCAAACTGAGGTCTCGTCCCTTTTAGATCTAAGCGCTGCAGTATGTAGATGTGTGGATGGAATGTGTGTGTATCTATATTTAACACTTCGCTTCAGTCTCGGCGCCGGCTCCAGATCCCTGGGCCCTCTTTCAGTGGGAAACTATTTGCGACACATTTAAGATGAAATAAGGGATATGTTTGATATGTGAAACTTGTGTGACGTGTGTGTGTGTGTGTGTGTGCGTGTGTGTGTGTGTACACAGACAGACAACAGCAAATGCCCTTATCTAGCCCTACCTGCCAGTGCCAACCTCATTTTCTCTGTCCCTTTCACCTGCACTCCTGATGACCCTTCAAGTTGATGACCCCCTATAAAAAGCACGGTTGGAAATTGAAACTCAGTTTGACACATTGAGATAATTCCAGCTTTTTTTTCTGCCAGAGTGCTTTTAGGAGGAAGCAGAGGATTGTGTTGCTCCAGCTCCCTGTTGCTCCAGGTCCTGACCGATCTTCCACTGGAATTCCCTGTGCTGCCCTACAACCTCCCTCTATGCCAGCCTGACGATCTAATCAGGTTACACACAGGTCTTTCCGTGGTTAACTGCTGTTAACACGCACACTCACACATAAATATGAGATACACAGAAGTAAAAAAAAAAACCCTACACAATAGACACTTGAGATGAAACATACTGTATGTCATCCTATTAACACATTTGATAATATGTAGCCCTGAGTTATGCCTTAAGTGACCATTACTACATTATATGATATTATTTTAATGAAATGCTATATAAAACTTGATACACCCATTTTGATGTCATAAGGAAATAGCTATCAGAGGAGATTACAACAGAACAATAGCCTCACCTTTAACTTGCTGTCCATAAATTTAACCTACACACACACACACACACACACACAGTTCACTAATCTGTTTTTTTCCAAAAATATTACAAATGATACTATTTCAGTTTAAACCCAACCGTGCTTCATTTCTAATTAGAATAATTTGGCCTATGTGCTGAAAACTCCAGCTTAGTCTGATCTGTATCCAGCTGCAAAAACACAGACATAACTGGTCAAAATTATTTCCCTGATTCCTTATTTGACTAAATTCACTAATAAACATTTGAAATGTTAAAATTGCCTTAGACGTGTGTTATTTACTTAAAAACAACTTGTTTATCATGAAGCATTATTAGTGTTAATTAAGATCATACATACCAATACTTCATCAGCTCGGCCTGGTAGCTGATCAGGACAAGCTGGATTCGCTTTGCTAATAAATATAATCTGTACATAAACACTTTAAAATTTTCAAGTTAATAATGATTCAATTAAACATACAGTGCATCCGGAAAGTATTCACAGCGCTTCACTTTTTCCATATTTTGTTATGTTACAGCCTTATTCCAAAATGGATTAAATTCATTATTTTCCTCAAAATTCTACAAACAATACCCCATAATGACAACATAAAAGAGTTTGTTTGAAATCTTTGCAAATTTATTAAAAATAAAAAAACAAAAAAGCACATGTACATAAGTATTCACAGCCTTTGCTCAATACTTTGTTGAAGCACTTTTGGCACCAAGTACAGCCTCAAGTCTTTTTGAGAATGATGCTACAAGCTTGGCACACCTATTTTGGGGCAGTTTCTCCCATTTCTCTTTGCAGGACCTCTGAAGCTCCTTCAGGTTGGATGGGGAGCGTCGGTGCACAGCCATTTTCAGATCTCTCCAGAGATGTTCAATCAGGTTCAAGTCTGGGCTCTGGCTGGGCCACTCAAAGATGTCACTTAGGGTCGTTGTCCTCTTGGAAGATAAACCTTCATCCCAGTCTGAGGTCCAGAGCGCTCTGGTGCAGGTTTTCATCAAGGATGTCTCCGTACATTGCTGCATTCATCTTTCCCTCAATCCTGACTAGTCTCCCAGTTCATGCCACTGAAAAACATCCCCACAGCATGATGCTTCCACCACCATGCTTCACTGTAGGCAAGGGCGTAACCATGGTATGGATATTTGGGGGGTCCAACGAACTCGGCCGGAGGATATGCAAGTGAACATAACGTTAGTAGTCAAAAACCAGAACTGACATTAGCCTAGTCTTCTTCGTGGGTGTGCAAATATAAACAGTTAATTAACGTTCTTAAGAACAAACCAATTCATGGTATGATGCCTTCTATACTAAGCCAAGGTTACCTACTATTTAGGTATCTAGTTACTTACTGTCAAAAAAAAAGCTTGTATGTTCTGCTGCACTTTTCTACACTTGGCTGCTGTGTCTCTTTCTTACGGACTGAGCTGCTAAAATATATCAACAAACTTGTGTTGAGTTTGGGCACGACAAAGTGTACAACTGGAGGGGGGCACACCTATTTTCCTTAACAAATGGAAATATATTGAAAAAGGGATCCATTGGCAGGGTTCATTAAAGGGGGA
>JAFFST010049263.1:32139-48721 GCA_022414735.1 Noturus placidus | reverse complement strand
CCCCAAAGAATGCATGGTTATGCCCATGACTGTAGGGATTGTATTGGCCAGGTGATGAGTGGTGCCTGGTTTCTTCCAGACATGACGCTTGCCATTCAGGCCAAAAAGTTCAATCTTTGTTTCTCATGGTCTGAGAGTCCTTCAGGTGCCTTTTGGCAAACTCCAGGCACGCTGTCATGTGCATTTTACTGAGTAGTGGCTTCCATCTAGCCACTCTACCATACAGGTCTGATTGATGGAGTTCTGCAGAGATGGTTGTTCTTCTGGAAGGTTCTCTTCTCTCCACAGAGACACGCTGGAGCTCTGTCAGAGTGACCATCTGGTTTTTGGTCACCTCCCTGACTAAGGCCCTTCTCCCCCAATCACTCAGTTTAGCCGGGCGGCTCAGAAGAGTCCTGGTGGTTCCAAACTTCTTCCATTTATGGATGATGAAGGCCAGTGTGATCATTGTCATCAGACTGGGAATCGAACCGCTAACTCTACGACTAGTGGACAACCCGCTCAACCGACTGAGCCACATAGTAGCCATGTAGTACATAGTTACAGATGGGAATTATTTCTAATTGCACTATCCAGTCACCCAGATGAGGATGGGTTCCCCCTTGAGTCTGGTTCATCTCAAGTTTCTTCCTCATGTAGTCTCAGGGAGATT
The DNA here is from genome assembly GCA_022414735.1 of Noturus placidus. NCBI lineage: Eukaryota > Metazoa > Chordata > Actinopteri > Siluriformes > Ictaluridae > Noturus > Noturus placidus. The sequence continues at coordinate 48,069 of JAFFST010049263.1, read as the reverse complement.
TGACTCACGACAGTCGCTTTAGGGATGCATTTTTAAGTGAAAATGTATATTCTGAATTGATATATTTCTATAAAGATGCTTTGTGACAATGTTCGTTGTTAAAAGCGCTACAAAATCAAACTGAGCTGAATTGAATGATTATTTCTAGCTCAGCCTGTGTTTTCCGCCATTTTCTCTCAGGATTCTCTCTTGACTGATGCAGCGCGCGCGCCCTCTAGTGGGGAAATCCTCGCGATTCATGGCGACTGACTATTTCAAAACAACAATTTAGCTCTTCATAAGGCTTTAACAGGATTTTTTTTTTAATAAAAAAAAGTTTGTTAGCGGATAAAACAGAGCGCGTCTCTTCAGGGAGTTAATAGCTGAGGCTAATCACCAAGAGTCTCTGTGCACAGCACACACTAACTCCACAAAACATGGACTTCACAGCAACTCATGTCCCAGACTTCTGGAATAATTATCTCAAACTTATTACTCATGAAATGCTAACAAGGTAATAGTGTGAAAACCTACTTCATTTTCTTCAGTATGCTTTATTGTATTATATTATATTATATTATATTATATTATATTATATTATATTATATTATATTATATTATATTATATTATATTATATTATATTATGGGTAACTGCCTTTTCTGTGCAAATAGCAAAGTGCATTATGGATTATGTGCCCTCTAAGACCCTGGTTTTCACTGTGGAGTCCACAGTTTTGTTTGTTTGTTTGTTTGTTTTCTTAAAGTAGTGGATATCATAACCCACCTTATAAATGTTATTCTTCTAGTTCTTATGAATTCGTATTGGTGTTAACAAGTTGACTGGTAACTTTTATACCAGTCTATTTATAATGTATAATAACACTGAATGGGTTTAATCCAAACCTCAGGACCTAAAATAAATGTACTGTGAGTGTGAGAATGAATGTTCAAGAAGAATCAGAATATTATTGCACACATTTAAATAATTAGGTTAATATTTAGAATAGTTAGTTTTATATTATGTTGATATTATGTGCATAAAATTAAAGGAAAGGGTCTTTTGCAGTTAAATGGATCTTTGGCTACAAAGAGTTACAAAGTACACATCTATTTTATTTTAACTAACACCGTACAGTTGTAGAGGCATTATTAAATGATTTTCTGATTATTCTCCCGTGTAAATCGATATCACATGACGATTCACTTACAGAAAGCCTGTACACATAACACGCATTATCTGCATCTGGTTTTGTCTGTTCCTGTTCTGCTCAGGTGTGAATGTGGAACTTCAGTGAGAAACAGGAACATTGCTGTGACCCCCACTCTGGAATATGTGTGGGAAACACACACACACACACACACACACACACACACACACACACACACACACACACACACACACGTCTGACCCTGACAAATGTGTCTGGCCTGTGTTATGTTTTGACCTTTCTTCTTTATTTAGTTTTATTTTGATGTATTTTTATTTAGGAGGAAATCCTTCTCTCTTTCCCAGAGTAGTGGAAGTACTGTGAATTTTAGGGAACTTGGTTTCCTGCACAGCTGAGGATGTTCCCAGCTCATCTTTCACCTGTTAAGTAGCCAAGACAATATCTGAGTCAAGGAAGTGCAGACGGTCACTCTTGAAAAACCTCCACAAGTGCTCTAATATTAAACACAATGCAGCACATTCATCTTTTTGTTCAGAAATTCATCAACGACAGCTTCTGAAACATGACCTATTTTTAAGATGTTAAAATGACTATATTAAAAATATTTTATAGCCTATGAATTACAGATTATAATAACCACAGTGCTGATTTGCACATTTAATGGTCATGCTGTATTAAAGTGGCTCAAAACAACAACAAAAAAAAACATACGGAACAATGTAATGCGAAATTGCTGGATAATTCCTGATGCTATTTACTGGGTAAAGCAGTAACATATACCATAATTAAGAAAGAAGATAAGCACCTAATGCCTCATGTGTGACATAGTTTATACCGTTAGTAAAGACATAAGCCTCAGCTGCACAGGAAACCCCTACAATTGTCCTATTACTATCCCTGAAAGATCTGCTTCAGGCAGACCAAAAAACCTGCATGATTTACATTATTTAAGAGGAGTGTAAAAATGCCTGTTAACCTTTAATCATTAAAAATAACAAAAATAATATTTCTGTTAATAATGCAAGTTATTGAAATGGACAATGTATTGAAAATGGACATTTAAGCTGCTATGGCTGCCCTTTCTCCCTTTGGCATCTTGCTTTGGAGCTCATGTAACAAAACAACAGCATTACATTTGTGCGTTATGACAGACTTTGTGTGAAAGCCAGGATAGCAAAGACTTCAGAACAGCTCATCTAGAGGCACATGATGAATTACATCACTCACTCCTCACTGTACTATACAACAATGGGAATGTTTAAAAGCAAGTTTATTTTTAATTTCCAGGCAATTCATACACAGGGTTCTAATATAGTAAATCTTCACAAATAAACTCTTGCCTCACTGGAACATGTTTAAAACTGTGTGTATAAAAGTGTGATTGAGACTCATATATATTCCTAAGGGTCAAAACTTTAAAAATAGCTTATTGTGTCAGAGCTGGGAGCACTGATCAAGGGTGAGTTTATATTTAGGAATGCACAACTGAAGTGGTTTTGGTTTGGGAAAGCCATGCCTATGAATGTGATAAGTTTAGGGAGGAGACTCATATTCCAAGGATTAAAAACCGAGTCACTCAGCCCCACTCATGCATGTGACAAACACACATACGTTGAAGTACACATGCACACTCTCTCTCTCTCTCTCTCTCTCTCTCATTCACACACACACACACACACATTCCGTTTCAGACAGGAGACGCCCAGTCTATTGCAGCTGCCTCCTCTGATGTGCCGTTCTGTGCTTACAGAGCTTGTGTGTACACACTCAGACCGTACACACTCATGACCCTCTTATTTCCATATTGTTTTAGGCTATATGTGAGGAGCACTTGTCAATACCAACTGTCCGTGGTGGACAATATGCCTGTACACACACACACACACACACACACAAAATGTTTATCTTTCTTTCCAGTGTTGGTCGAAGTATGAAGGCATGTCCAAGGCTCTGTTGTCTTTCTGTGCCTGTGGTCAATTTGCATTAGTTGCCTGTTAATTAGTTACATGCTTTCCAGGTAACCCAAGCCCCCATCACATACAACTCATTATCTCTTACATGCACAAAAACACCAATACAGGTGTTTCAGGATGGAGACCAGGTCTATTGTTTGGCCCTAGGCTCAAAAAACAAAATGCACACGTGCTCTTACCAAGTGGTCCACACTGTCTGTGTGTGTGTGTGAATCTAGAGGTCTTTGTGCAAAAAACCTGTCGCTGCTGCATGTTTCCGTCAGTAGTCTAAAAAGGGACATGGGGTCAGTGTCAGTGACCTCCTCTGAAAAAGCCTCTTCCTTTTTCAAACAGAAAATGAACGCACTCATACTGCACACTCTGAACAACACGTTGATCGACACAGTGTAATTGTTTCTATTATGGGACAAATCTGAATACGTGGTTCCTCCATTGGCCTGGCTTTTTATTCTCAGGCTCTCACAAGCCTTTGTTTGTGCATAGGAAGGTGTGAGTGTGTGTGGAGAGGTGGGTTGGGGGGTTTGCTCAGGTCCTTATTGATGTTAATGATGGACTTTGTTTGGTGAAGGTGAAGAGATTGCGATCATATTTAAGTCATCAAAGCCAACAGAGCTACAATAAACAGGAAGAAGTGTGTTAATCACAGTTCCTGCAGCAAGAACACACACCGAATAACCATACGCACACAAAAACACGTAAAGATGAGAAAAAAGGGACAGTATATAATGAAAATATTAGGAGAGGTAGAAAACCTAGTAGTAATAATAATTAAAAAAAAGAAAACCCAACCTTAATAAAAGCAATGACAAAAAATGTTTATCACTGAGGCTTTTATTTCCTAAAAGTGCAAAAAAGTATGAAATTACATTTTAATACATTAATGACATTTCATTTTATAAAAGGACTTATGTACAGGGTTTTTCAGCATTACTGTGTCTTCTTTAAAAACAATTTAAAATGATTAATTAAGCACATTTCAGTGAATTACAGTTCATACAATTCTAAACATTTATACGTTTATATCTCCCTTCATTATGTTTTACAAATATATACAAATATATATTTGGATGACTCTGCAAAATGTGGCACCAGTGTGTTCAGACATCGTTATGTCATTCAGAAATCATTATTGGTGGCTCAGGAGTGTTTGCTGTGATACAAGAGCTTCAGGTGTTGTTATAGTTAGAGTAGTACACAGCAGTGCTAGCATCAGACAGTACAGTAGAGATGAGGTCAGACCCCTGCATGGGTGCATGAGGAAGCCCATATGACAGGTACTGCTCAAAGTCACCACAAGCCATATCACTTAGCATCTCAGGAGCATGCCGACATGTCTCTGTATGTGTATGGGAGTGTTGGTCAGAAGGAGGGTGTGAATGCGTGTGCCCTTCTTGTGGAGATGATTGCTGCTCGGGCGGGCGTTTCAACTGAGAGGCAGGGTTGTAAAAAACACCTAGAGTAGATGGGCAGCCCAGGTATGCAGAGGGTGGGGCCTGATTGGAGCCAGGTGACAGACTCCTGTTAAAAAGGGCATGAGATAATGGATGCGCATGGTGAGGATTGATATTGTGGCTGATATTGTGATGTGTGCTGCCATTTACATTACCGAGTTCCTGAGAGTGTGAGCTGCTCAACAGATTGACTTGTGCGTTGCTGTGAGCGTGTACTAAATGTAGGTTGGAGGTGGTATGTGTGTGAACCTGCGCATGCGTCGTGGCATGCGAGTGTGTGTCATTTTGTACTCTGCCTTGACCTTGTGTACTAAGGAGGGGGTGCTGGTGCCCTAGAGGTGTGTACTCTTGTTGATGATGGTAGCTGTAGGCCATGTGAGAGCTGTCCTCCTGAGAATGGTCAGTCAAGAATACACTCTCCGTCCCCATCGCATCCATCGGGGAAGAGTCAGGAGTGGGAAGGCTGTAGTGCTCAAACAAGCCCTGGGCATCGCAGTACTGAGACAGACCAGCCTGAGACAAACCCCCAGGGGCAAGGGAGTAGCCCACCTCAATGTTCTCCATATTCAGAGCACCCTGGGGATCACTTACCCCAGGCATCAGGAAGCCAGAGTCCAGACGCTTGATTCTCTTCACTTGTTTGCGACGACGAGGCCGGTACTTGTAATTTGGATGATCCTGCATGTGCTGCACACGCAGTCGTTCTGCCTCCTCCACAAACGGTCGCTTATCCAACATGGACAGGGCTTTCCATGACTTACCTAACATAAGACAGAGATGTGGTTAATTTAGATCAAATTAAAAATTCAAAACATCAAATGTGTAAAATGTTTATCTTAAAAAGTTAACCACTGTGCACACCATGTCCAATATGTATCAAGTTCTAACTGGAGAAGACTTCATCCTTGGTATATCTTTGCCAGTAAAAGAGAGCAAAGTTTCTGCAACATGTTATATTGACCCCACAACTCCAAGATATAAAATGAAATGAATATGTGAAATGAACTCCATATCACTAAAGCAACTTACTGCCGGTGTGACAACACTAATTAAATTATTGTCAAGATTATAGCCATGCATGTATGTATTAATGAGAAATATTGTATTTGTCTTTTAAGAGATTTTGATTTGGAACACTGTTCTAACATTGCACCAGGTGTTGTCAACGGTAAATAATAACAAATGATGCATTCCTAAAAAAAATAGATTCATTAATTTTTTTTATAAAACAGCATAAAATAGAGCACACAGTGGACACTACAGCAAATATTGTTCAAGTATTATTCATAAATGTAATATAATGAATACAGCTAGGAAAATATTTCATATAGGCTACACTAATTATTATATACAACAATCTTATTACTCTAACATTTAGGTGATTTCTTTTGTCAGGTCTTGAGACGTCTATTGCAGAGACCGCTCATGAGCAGGTTAAGTGCCTCAAGGGCATAATGGCTGTAGCAGGCTGTTATCAGTAACAATCAAACCAATGACCTTTTGATTTCCAGCAGATTCCCATCTGCTAGCTGTGCTATTGAGGAAATATTCACTCTAACAATGCCCAAATCCCTTAGGAAATCCATTTATGAAGTTAGTTAACACATAATCATGCTGGGTACAATTTCATTGTCTCTTATGTTATGAATAAACAAATCTGCATTAAATATTTGAGCAAACTAGAATTCATTTAAAAACAATGACCCCTTGGGGAAGAGACTAAATGTTTAAGGGCGATCTAAACAATCTAAAAATATAAGGTTTGTAGTGTAAAAATAAAGGTCTGCAAAATGCATAGCATTTAAAAATAATATAGTGCTGATCGAAACAAAGAGTTACACTTGGAATAGTAAATAATAATAAAAATAATAATAATTCTAAAAAGTATTATTATTATTATTATTATTATTATTATTACGAAATACTCCTGATTCCTATATCAGTATACTGAAGCCGCACAGTAGTAGTGTGGTAGTATGTAGAACAAACAGTGCTGTATACCTATAATTCATTATAATAATATATAATTATAAAAGATTATAATGAGAAAGTTGTAATTATAAATTACTATAAATTATATAAATTATAAAATGTATTGTTCCCTGCTTGATATCACTTTGCTTGTATCTCTCATTTGTAAGTCGCTTTGGATAAAAGTGTCTGCTAAGTGAATAAATGTAAATAAATGTAAATGTTTCGTTAAAAATAAAAACACTTAATTGTGAATACAGTTTGTTCCATTGAAAACAGGGTAAGGGATCTTCCACCTATCAATAAATGAAAGTCTTATGGAATTAATCTCTGCTGAAAGGATTTTTTTTGTTTCTAAATGAATTAAGGTTACATAACAGTGCAGTAGACCCCTGGGGACCCTGTTGGAGAGCCCACAGTTGGAATAAACCCACCTAGAAATGAAGCCTATGACTGGGTTCGAAAACCCAATGTTGAGGATTTCATTCAACAAGTCAGGTGACCAGATTATAAAATTAGTCGACTTGTCTTACTTAAGACAAAGAAAAGCAAAATAAGGTGAACAGAAACGAAGGTAACTGAAAGTGTTCGATCATTGACAGATGAAATAATGATGTTGAGCATGAAGTGCGCCACTCACCGAGCATTTTGCTGAGCTCGGCGTTGTGTAGGTCGGGGTTCTGCTGTGCCAGTCTCTTGCGCTCGTCTTTGGCCCAAACCATGAAAGCGTTCATCGGCCGGCGGATGCGCGCTTCACCTTTCCCGCGCGCCGCCGCGCACGCTTCACTCTTGGCTTTGGAGTGCGCGCGTGGGCTGAGCGGCTCCGGCCACGCGCACTGAGCCGCGCCGGCCATCATGGCTGAGCTGGTCCCGCGGGCCTGGCTCGGATCGTCGCTGGCGTAGCCCGCATCAGGACTGCTCATCTCGCGTTAACCAGCACGCTCCGATAACCGTGGGGCCCAGGATCGCTGCTTTTCTTTTGATATTAATTGATTTACTTTGCTAAACTTTACTGGAGCCTGATAAAGTTGACGCGCGCGAGGCTGGATAGAAAAGTTGACTGTTGTTGCAGGTGCGCGTGCGCTTCTCCGCTGGGGCATAAAGAGGATGCGAGTGACCCGCTCCGGGACACTGGAAAAAGTCGGAATAACTCGGAGGGATGCCGCGAGCTTTAAAAGCATAGCACCAGCCAATGGCGTGTGCGGTGGGAGGGCTCGCGCGCCGCCGCCGAGGAAGATGGGAGATTAGAGTTCATATGATTGGGTTCTAAAACAGTTCCTTCATAAAACTAAAACAGTTCCGTAATAAGAAAAAAAAAGCTTGATATCTAATTCCGGGGTTCTTATATTCATTAAGAACTTCTTATTCATGATTTGTGTGTGTGTGTGTGTGTGTGTGTGTGTGTGTGTGTGTGTGTGTGTGTGTGTATGTATGTATGTATGTATGTATAGGAATGTCAGAGCCATTCATAATCAATGAAAAATCATGAAAAAGAAGTAAAGTTCCATGCCACTGGAACTTTTAACACACAGGATAAACACGGGACGATTCTCTCTCTCTCTCTCTCTCTCTCTCACTCTCTCTTTGAGAGTCAGATTTAGATACAAGTAGCTTTATCTGCATGGTAAAAGGCTTTACATTGACAAAGAAGACTATTGGTAACATTAAATTAGAGACATTCACATTTACACACAATTGGTTAAAAACAGATTGATAAAATAACTGCAAGAAGAAGAAGAGAAAAATACACTGTGATTTGTTTTATTCTCAAATCTCTCTCTCTCTCTCTGTCTGTATGTGTGTGTGTGTGTGTGTGTGTGTGTGTGTGTGTGTGTGTGTGTGTGTGTGTGTGTGTGGCTACATTTGCAAACAGTGGAGAGAGAGAGAGAGAGAGAGAGAGAGAGAGAGAGAGAGAGAGAGACTCGGAAAACAGAGCTTGAAAGATTAGACCGATTATACACACATTTCCAGCGCTGCTTCTTATGGCACACATTAACCTGGTTGCTTTAACATGCTGACGTCACTATAATCCACGTGGCAACTCAACACACGTAAACAAGTCAAAGTGTAACTAGTGCGATATTGTTATGTTTTTAATCCATCCAACCAATAATAAAATGAAAAAAAAAAAACCAACAGTTGAAATGTTTGCGTGTGTGTGTGTGTGTGTGTGTGTGTGTGTGTGAACCTGGCCAGGTTAACCGGGTTCAGGTGTGTTCCGGGAGGAAGTGGCGTTAGTGGGATTACAGTGCAGGTGTGTTTAACAGGACCTTCTGCTCGGATTTTTCACAGTTTGTCGTAAAAGGGGATCTGTGATTTGAACGATTCCCACAAAATTACGAAAAACTTCTTATTATGACCGAGGTATTTCCGAGTGTCTGACTGTTAATAATAAAACAAACTGTTAATATTCTTCACCATCCAGACATATAGCAGTGGGTCTACATCATTTCATCTAGACACTGTCTAACCAAAATGAAAAATGTTTCAATAAATACAGGAAAGTTTGGTTGATATGTAGTTACTTGGACAGAAATATTGAATCTCCCAATCAAAAAAAGAAAGACATTTCTTTATGTTACATGCACTTAAACATTTCATTTACAAATGAATTTCATTGAGCTATACATATACTGATTACTCACTGAACAGTTTAAGTCATATTATATGCTCTGCACTGATACACTCATTAGCCGCATAAAGGCCGTGATTGAATTTTAAGCAGTACAATAGCCTACTTAAATGTAAATTATAGAAATGATTTGCAATATATGAACACAGGTATGATAAAATAAGCTGTGTCTGTGTCTCAAAGTAATGTGGGAAGAAGAGAGATTTAGGAATGGTATGAACATAAATGAATATCATTTGATATCAGATTAAATAAAAAAAAACGTTAATTTTGTATTTCACAGAAGTGTTTCGTCTACTGGAGTAGTTTAGCAGACGGTGTATTATGAGAAGTTAGTACACCTTATGTGTATACTGTTCCGAGAAGAACTGGGAACCTCACCTAAACCACATCCTATATTTCCAACAACCTTATTCTGTGTGTGTGTGTGTGTGTGTGTGTGTGTGTGTGTGTGTGTGTGTGTGTGATGTGTGTGTGAGTGTGTGAGTGTGTGTGTCTGCGATGAGAGAAAACAGTCTGTCTGCAGACTTTCCTCTTAATTTTAATGATATTAATATGATGATTAGGTACAAGAGAAAAGTCTGAGTCTTCTAAAGTACAGGCAAATTCCATCTTCAAACTTCACATTCAGGCACACAGAAACACCTCATCAACTCTCCCACCATCACACACACTCACCCACACCCATACAGTATATTTGGACCTCTACACATCTCTATTGTCCCCCTGAGTAAGGGCACAGAGGGAGTGCTGGTTCGGTATTACTGTCATCATCTATTTTACTACCAGAGACTGAATATGGTGTGTGTGTGTGTGTGTGTGTGTGTGTGTGTGTGTGTGTGTGTGTGTGTGTGTGGTGCTAACACATATACAGCTTCCGCTTGACTCATGTAAAAAGCAACACTCAGGAGCCAATGCTATTGTGTAATTCCCCAGAAAGACTCGCCTGGCGACAGTCTGTGTGTGCATGTGGGAGTGTGTGAATGTATGTGTGTGTGTGTGTGTGTGTGTTTGTGTGTGTGTCTGAAGGCGGACAGTGTGTGCTCCTGCGCCAAGGACAGGAAGCAGTTTGAGGGGGACAGGAAATGCACGCTGAAGCAGTAGCTCAGATAAGAATGAGAGACTGCTCCCTCATACACACACCTCACTCCACCCCAGACTCCCCTAGGCCACGCTGGTGCCATACAGACCTGCTTACCCACCCTGCAACTGTTGGAAATGCTAAAAGTGTTAAAATGACCTAACAGACCTGAAAGGGACAGTCAGTGAAAGTGTCACTGATTAATAGTCAAAACAGATTGTTTATCCATTAAGATAGAATCTCGGCTAGGTCACAAAACAAGCACAGTACTACCCTTGCGTTGACCCAGCTTATATGTTGGTCAGGCCATCCAAATACTCAGCAGTTCAGATTCAATCTTGCTTTTTTATTCTTGTGGGTGGCATTTGAAACAATAGAGCATTTTTAGGACTAACTGAAGTTGCTGAGCCTGACTTAAGTGTCTGTATTATTTTAGTATGAATAGTAATTAATAGTAGTCATTTCAGTTCATTTAGGTTATCAGCTCTGTAATGAACTTGTGTCTCCTGCATGTCAACTATGTCCACTGATAAAAATGTGTCATTAGTAATAAAAGATAAATAACTATATAAAAATAAAAATAACCTAAGATTTTTTTTATCAGTCGTCCTCTTGTGAAAGAATAACCTTTGTATTTTTTGACCTGCCTCTTTAGTTTTTGAGGAGACCTGGTCAGGGTCATGGTAAGGGTCATGGTGGATCCAGAGCTGATACTGAGAACACTGGGATGAGGCGAGAACACACCATGGATGGAATGCCAGTCTATCACAAGGCATCATACACACATATTTTTACACTCATTCACAACTAGCAATTTATCATAGTCAGGTCACATACTGGCATGTTTCTGGGAGGTGGGAGGAAACCTAAGAACCCAGAAGAAATGACACAGACATATGGAGAGAGCCTGAGCTCAGGCTTGAACTGGGGTGATTGAACTGCACCATTTGCTGCCTATATTTCAAATAGTTTATGTGTATATTTTCATTTTCATATTTTCAAGCATAGGTGGTGCTTGAAACTCCGTGAACTTGTTAAAATTGTCTGTGTATTGTATCTGAATAAATATGACCTAAAACATAATCAGATTATCACACAAGTCTTATATTATACTTGGTTATTTATTTATTCAGTAAAATGATCCAATATTACAAGTCTATGATCGGCAAAAGTATGTGAACCGTTCTTTTCAATCCTATAGGGTTAAAAATCATTGTGCATAAATGTGCATAAATATTTATTTATATATTAAAAAAACTTGCTGAGAAAAATCAACACGCATGGACACTATGAAAGTCTTCAAGAATTGGAATAATTGTTAAATATAGTACAGACAACAGTTGTCTCCACAAGGTTCCTGAGTCTGCTCACAAACGTTATAAGCTATTAGTATGTTACTAGAGATGAGCTAATGAGTTCATTCTGAAAGCCAATTTAGGAACACCTCAGATTTGTACACTTTAAGGCAGTATAAGTAGTAAAAGTAATTAGAGATGTACAACACTTGCTCAAAAGGATGCGGACAACGTAACATTCACATCCATATGTGTGTGTGGAACATCTCATTCTAGATTTAGTACCCTTATTGTTGTTATAATAACCTCCACACTTCTGGGAAGGATTTTTATAGCGAGAAAATACTGTGTGAAACCTCGACTATCAGGCAAAAATAACATCTAATTATAACAAAATAATACAGCATGTTGCATAAAGAAATATTTCTTATATTGGCTGTATATTGTTTGAAGTTTCAGTTCCAGACAAGTAGTTCACCTGATATAATAATGTTGCTCAAATCAAGAGAGTCTCTCATCAGAGGATGCCAACGGTCAAACTATATTTATTATTGCCAGAGTTTCCTTATCTGATTTATCTGACCACACACACACACACACACACACACACACACACACACACACACACACACACACAACTCTATTCAAAGGAAAAGTAATACTTTACTATTATTCTTCCCTTCCCGGAAATAGATTTAGTTCAAGAAAATGCACAAAAATGTTTTTTTTTTTAATGCACTGTACGATTTGTGGGATTTATGACATCCGTACTGTTCTAGTTAAGATTGTAATGAACATTCTCCAGTAACCGTGATTCAATTATATTTTACATTATTTGTAAATAGAACAATTAATCTGTTGCCATTTTACGGAACAGCTGAACATAAGATGTCTGATATGTGGAATCAATTGCATGCAGACTTGGATGTTTACCAGAAGGTGAGCTAATTATTTGAACCAAAACAAGCTTACAAACTTGACAATGCTTTAACATCTTACAACATATAACTGTGTCCTGTTAAAGGACACAATTTAGGTTGTAAGCTGGAGGACCACTCTTCTCTACAGTAGTGTGTGAGTGTGTGTGTGTGTGTGTGTGTGTGTGTGTGTGTGTGTGTGTGTGTGTGTGTGTGTGTCTAAGAGAGACAGAAAGAGAGTGGGATTGAGTATGTTTAGACTACTGAATTGAGAGTGACAGAAATAAATGAACAGTGGTTTAGGTGGGGCATTTATGGCCTGCTCAGGGTTTGACTGTGGCACAGCCCTGACCTCAACACTTGACCACTTGTTATTTCACTTGTTGTTTCACTTGCCTATAGTGGGGGGAAAAAGTATTTGATCCCCTGCTGATTTTGTACATTTTCCCACTGACAAAAAAGTTGTTGTTATTCTTCACGGTTCCAATAAACCTACCATTAAAATTATAGACTGATCATTTCTTTGTCAGTGGGCAAATGTACAAAATCAGCAATGTCATAAACAGTTTTCTTCCCCCCACTGTATAAGACATTGAAAGTGAAATGGTTCATAAAACTAGTGTTTTACATTAACATATTAATATTAACATGAATGATCTTATATTATCAGATCGATATTATCAGTTTTGTTAACACTATTAATAATAATAATAACATATCAAATTAATATGTTGTTATTACTATTCACAGTTACAGTATAGCAATAAACATTTGTACTTACAGCACTTAGCAGATGGCCGTATCCAGAGAAACTTAGAGAACTTATTTATAGTCTCTTTAAAAATAATTTAAAAAATAAAAATAAAAAAACCACATATGCTCATGCTAGTTCAGGTCACTGGATTAAGGCATAGCCTAAAACCCCAAGTGATTAAAAAAAAGTGTTTGGTGAAGAGGTAGATCATTATTGATTGTTTCTTTGCAGGCATGCATTGGTGTTTTAAATTTGATTCAGGCACCTACAGGAATCCAGCAGCACGCCATTGTTGTGTTGGGAGAATGTGGGGATGTTGTAAACATCTTGCAGTTGCATTCTGGATTAGTTGCAAGGGTTGGATGGTGTGTGATACAGATCTACCAGGAGCAGGTTGCAGTAGTCCAATCTCGAGATGACAAGCATGGAGTGACCTCTGGTGATAGGGATGGCTGGATCGTCCTGTTGTTGTAAAGCAGAAACCTGCATGACCAAGTCAGGTTAATAGAGATCTTAGGATGAGACAGACCTCAGAAACTGTTATTATGTACAGTAGGTTCACAACATTCAACATTCAAAATTCTTCAGTTTTTGCATAGTTTATTGTGTCATATATCCATCCATCCATCCATTCTCAACCGCTTATCCGTATTGTGTCGCGGGGGTAGCAGCTCCAGAAAGGGACCCCAAACTCCCTTTTCCTGAACCACATTAACCAGCTCTGACTGGGGGATCCCGGGGCGTTCCCAGGTCAGTGTATAAATATAGTCTTTCCACCTAGTCCTGGGTCTTCCCCGAGGTCTCCTCCCAGTTGGATGTGCCTGGAACACCTCCCTAAGAAGGCGCCCAGGGGACATCCTTACCAGGTGCCGGAACTACCTCAACTGACTCCTTTCAATGCAAAGGAGCAGCGGCTCTACTCTGAGTTCCTCTTGGATAGCCGAGATTCTCACCCTATCCCTAAGGGAGAAGCCAGCCACCCTCCTGAGAAAACCCATTTCGGCCGCTTGGACCCGCAATCTAGTTCTTTCGGTCACTACCGGACCTTCATGACCATAGGTGAGGGTAGGAACAAAAATTGCCTGGTAGATCGAGAGTTTTGCCTTCTGGCTCAGCTCTCTTTTCGTCACAATGGTACGGTAAAGCGATTGCAATATTACTTCCGCTGCTCTGATTCTCCGGCCAATTTCCCGCTCCAATGTCACCTCACTCGTGAACAAGACCCCGAGGTACTTGAACTCCTTCACTTGGGTTATGTTCTCATTCCCTACCCGAAGTAGGCACTCCATCGGTTTCCTACTGAGAACCATGGCTTCAGATTTAGAGGTGCTAATCCTCATCCCAGCTGCTTCACACTCGGCTGCGAACCGATCCAATGAGTGCTGGAGGTCACGGACCGATGATGCCATCAGGACCACATCATCTGCAAAAAGCAGCGGTGAGATCCTAAGGTCACCAAACCAGAAACCCTCCCCACCATGACTACGCCTCGATATCCTGTCCATGAAATTCACAAACAGGATTGGTGACAAAGCGCAGCCCTGGCAAAGACCAACCCCCACCTGGAACAAGTCCGACCTTTTGCCGAGCATCCAGACACAGCTCTCGCTTTAGGCGTACAGCGATTGGATAGCCATAAGAAGGGAACACCTCACCCCATATTCCCTCAGCACCTCCCGCAGTAGACCCCTGGGAACCTGGTCATACGCCTTCTCCAGATCCACAAAACTCATGTAGGCTGGATGGGTAAACTCCCAGGATCCTTCCAAGATCCTTCCGAGAGTAAAGAGCTGGTCCATTGTTCCATGACCAGGACAGAATCCACATTGTTCCTCCTCAATCCGAGGTCCGACTATCGGCCAAACCTTCCATTCCAGCACCTTGGAGTAGACTTTACCAGGGAGGCTGAGAAGTGTGATACCCCTATAACAGGGGAACCACCACCCCAGTCTGCCACTCCTTGGGCATTGTCCCCGACTTCCACGCAATGTTAAAGAGGCATGTCATCCAAGACATCCCCTCCATACCCAGAGATTTCAGCATTTCTGGACGGACCTCATCAATCCCTGGGGCTTTGCCACTGTGTAGTTGTTTGACTACCTCAGTGACCTCCACCACGGAGATTGACGATGCTCCCCCATCAGCCTCCACCTCTGCCTCTACCATAGAGGGCGTGTTAGTCGGATTCAGGAGTTCCTCCAAGTGTTCCTTCCACCGTGCAATTACTTCCTCAGTTGAGGTCAACAGCGTCCCATCCTTACTGTACACAGCTTGGATGGTTCCCCGTTTCCCCTTCCTGAGGTGGCAGATGGTTTTCCAGTTACACCTCGGTACCGACCGAAAGTTCTTCTCCATGTCCTCTCCAAACTTCTCCCACACACTGCTTTGCCTCTTTCATGGCAGAAGCTGCAGCCCTTCTGGCCTGTCGGTACCTTGTAACTGCCTCCGGAGTCGTCTGGGATAACATATCCCAGAAGGCTTCCTTCTTCAGTCGGACGGCTTCCCTGACCACCGGTGTCCACCACGGTGTTTGAGGGTTACCGCCCCTTGAGGCACCTAGGACCTTGAGACCACAGCTCTCTGCCGCAGCTTCAGCAATGGAGGCTTTGAACATTGCCCACTAAGGTTCAATGACCCCAACCTCCACAGGGATGCCAGAAAATGCCTGTGCATATGCACAGACAACAGTCAGAGTCCGCCCCCCCCC
>JAFFST010049263.1:7564-30064 GCA_022414735.1 Noturus placidus | reverse complement strand
ATAAAATCTTATATTTTATTTATTATAATCTTATAATAGAAACTACTAGATAAATTTGACTATGTTCGAGGTATTTCCACTTTCTGTCATTTTGTGCAGTGATGGAATCCTGCCTTTTTCAAAGTTAAAAGACTTTGATGAGTGATGGGTAAATGAGATAATCAAACAATTTTGGTCTGTGATTGGTCATCTGCCATATCAGTGAAATGCCCTTGTTTTGTAAAAGTAGGTGTTTCTTCGAGAAGCTACTTTAAAGTAAAGTGGCTGAAGGTGTACGTTTCTCTCAGGGTTAAGAATGAATGGGAGATAGAACCTCTATCTGCTCTCTTCTTTCGCACACACACACACACACACACACACACACACACACTCACACACACACACACACACACATACGGTGAGGAGAGAGAAGTGTGTTGGTTCTCACAGCTGTAGATTTTATAGAGGAAATGTATAGCCTGAATGTGTATATGACTGCTTCCTCCCTTCAGCACAAACACACACACACACACACACACACATACAGGTAACTGTTATTGATTTTAAATAAACTCCATATGGCCTAGGGCTGATTACTCATGTGTTACATGGGGTTTATAAGGGTGTTACTTCTTACCTGACATTCACTAATTAACAATCTGTAATATCTTACAGCATGGCTATTCAACACGCAGCACACTTTCGAATGGCACATGAGACTGTTATGAATTAGTACAATCAGTAATAAAAGTGAAAATAATACCAAACTCGGAAAATATGTGAAATTCATAGGAATGACATTAGTAAAAACAAAAAAAAACCGCAACTGCACTAGTTCTACATGACTTACTAACCTCTCACAGCCACATTATTTCAATTACAAATAAAGAAAAAGTTAAGCAATTTAAAATTAATTTTAACTTATCAACTAATTACCCTGTTTTACACTCCTGTTTAAGCATTTAATTTGAACATTTTCAGTGTTTTAACTGTCATTTCTTTTGAATAAGCCATAACGATCAGCTGAGTTCATTAGTTTTGTCCACTTCCAGTCTTTAAATAGATTTACTGTATAGTATAACACACACACACACACACACACACACAGAGAGAGAGAGAGAGAGAGAGAGAGAGAGAGAGAGAGAGAGAGAAGAGATGTCATTTCATGCTTTAGCCTCTTACGGTAACTTCCCTGACTGGGTCAGATGAGCAGCTTCCCTTTGCTGATCCCTGTGCAGATATTCAGCCTGTCACTCATACCTCTCTCTCTCTCTCTCTCTTTCTCTCTCTCTCTCTCTCTCTCTCTCTTACCTACGGTAATAAGTCAATGGTGCGTATAATTCCTTCTTTCTTGGATAATGGTTGTGTATGCGAGTGTGTGGGCCCTGAACTCTCATGGGTTTTATGAGGGCTCTGGCTGAGCACCATCCTAAACAGGCCTTATCGCCACAGTAAGTGCTTATCAGATGGCCTTGTGGCCTTACAATAACACAGGCGCTATCAGCGGAGCACAGGCTCAATCTGGCAACCTGACCCTACAACAACAATAAATACGTCACAACAGCTATTCTCTCAAACCCAGGCATTCCCAAGACAACATACAACCTCCTCACCCACCACCACCACCATGCCTGAGCCTGAAGGTGTCCCCCATACACACACATAAACATACACAAACACCCATTATAAAGTGGAACATTACTTATTAGCTAGTACATGATTACCAAATAATTTACAAGACGTAAATTAGAGAAAGCTTTAATATTTTGATTGATTTATTATTTTACATTTACTCACAATAGCTCTGAGCATAAAATTATTCAGTAAGATTAAGATTTAGAGTAATATTCTAAAATATTAAATTATTTTTATTTATTTATTTGTTTGTTTTTTTTATCACAACATAATTCCCATAGTTTTATTTGCGTTATTCCAGAGTTTTCAAGATTTTATCGGGGGTGGGGGGTATGTATGTAGGAGACTCGAAGGAAGTACCTAGCCAACTCTGGTCATATCCAGGATGTGCACTGTACACACTCATTTTTTTCTTATCATGCTATCCCTTAAAATTAATTTTGTTAATCTGGGTTTGGGTTAATCTAAGTAAATAAACCTATCAAACCTATCCAAACTCTCTCTCTCTCTCTCTCTCTCTCTCTCTCTCTCTATCTATCACACACACACACACACACACACACACACACACACACACACACACACACACACACACACACACACTTAAATGCTCACATAAAGCCTTTCACCAAAATTAATTTGCAGAGTCACAGCTTTGTTTGCTCTGCTGTTTATAATCATGTAGGTCAAACAGCCACCACTGAATACTGATTCTGCATCGATTATTGAATGCAAATGAAAGCCACAGCACTGTTGAATTCTTTCATTTTGATTGGTCAGAAGGTGTTGATTATTTAGTGTTGATTAAGGTGTTGACTGTAAATTTCTATAACCTCACTAATCTAACAAAAGTGGCCACTGCAAGGAAAAGCACAAGTTTATATTAAAACTTCAGAAACAAATAATTTTTCATTCACAGGGTCTTGACAATCTAAGACAAATAAAGTGGATTTAAAACGTTATTTAAAAAAGAAAATCATACATTATATGGCCAAAAGTATGTGGTCACCTGACCATCACTTTGAGCAGGCAGCATTGATGAAGAAAACCATTCAAACAATTTACACTGTTACACCAGCTGTACACTCACTACTTTACATTGTAGTAAAGTGTCATTTCTTCAGTGTTGTCACATGAAAAGATATAATCAAATATTTACCAAAATGTGAGGGGTGTATTCACTTTTTTGAGTGAAATGTTATTTCTCAGTTTTGTTTAACAGACTGCTTGTAGCTTACTGTCACAGACTTCACTGTCGTTCTTCCCTTTTTTATAACCAGCATTGCCGTCAATGATTTTTCGATATATGGAAATGTGGGCATGCCGTTCCTTTCTCAAAATGAACAGTATCATGTAGTCCATATACTGTATGTAAATTTGGTAGTATATGTAAGTCCATATAAAGCTGTCTTCAAGTAAGAGATTTTCCTAAACAGCCATATACCTAGATGTCAAAAACCTTGCTAATAATGCTAGCCAGCCATACACAGATGTTAATAATATTGTTTGCTAATGCTAGCAGCTGGCTAAAATAAGCAATTTTGACAGCTTCGAGTGCAATTACAAATCGACACCTATTCAGATAGTTTGAATGTGTCTCTGAGATCATTGCTCAAAGCTCACACACTGACACCCACACATATAATGATGTGCACAAAGACACATTTCTGTGCATACTTATGTTAGAGGTGATGCTCAGGCAAATGCGAGATCTGGTTTGAAACATTATAACAGACTCAGATGGATAAACACCATTTGGCAATGCTAACTACACAGAAACTATCCACATATTTTAAGTTACACTTTAAATCTTAAATACAGTATAAGGACTTCAGAATCCAAATTCCTATAGAACGGTGTAAATCTGCCAAGATATTTTCAACATCTAAGAAGCATACTATATACAGTGGTTCTTGAAAGATTGTGAACCCTTTACTTTCTACGTTTCTGTATAAATATGATCTAAAACATCATCATATGTTCACACAAGTCCTATAAGAAGACAAAGAGAACCCAGTTAAACAAATCAGA
This sequence comes from Noturus placidus, assembly GCA_022414735.1. Classification (NCBI taxonomy): domain Eukaryota; kingdom Metazoa; phylum Chordata; class Actinopteri; order Siluriformes; family Ictaluridae; genus Noturus; species Noturus placidus. The sequence continues at coordinate 26,419 of JAFFST010049263.1, read as the reverse complement.
CAAAAATATTACACTTGGTCATTTATTTATTGAGGAAAATGTTCCAAGATTACATTTCTCTGAGTGATGAAAGTATGTGAACCTCTAGAATCAGCAGTTAAATTGAAGGTGAAAGTAGGGTCAAGTGTTTTCAACCAATGATAATCAGGGGTGAGTAAGCGTCCTGTTTTATTTAAAGAACAGGAATCTATCAGAGTCTGATCTTCATAACACATGTTTGTGGAACTATATCATGGCACAAACCAAGGAGATTTCTGAGGACGTAAGAAAAAGAGCTCATCAGGTTGGAAAAGGCAACAAACTAATCTGTAAATATTTTGGACTTCACCAATCCACAGTCAGACAGATTGTGTACAAATGGAGGAAATTCAAGACCATTGTTACTCTCTCCAGGAGTGGTCGACCAACAAATATCACTCCCAGAGCAAAATGTGTAATAGTTCACGAGGTCACAAGGGAAACCAGGATAACCAGGGTAACCTATAAGCAACTAAAGGCCTCTCTCACATTTATGTTCTGGAATGGCCAAGTCAAAGTCTTGACCTTAATCCAATAAAGATGTTGTGAAAAGACCTGAAGCAAGCAGTTCAGGAAACCCACCAACATCCCAGAGTCGAAGCTGTTCTGTAATGAGGAACGGGCTAAACTTCCTCCAAGCTGATGTGCAGGACTGATTAACAGTTACTGGAAATGTTTAGTTGCAGTTATTGCTGCACAAGAGGGTCACACCAGATACTGAATCCAAAGGTTCACATACTTTTGCCACTCAAAATATGTCATTTTGGATCATTTTCCTTAATAAATGTTTGACCTAGTACAATATTCTTGTCTCATGGGCTCTCTTTATCTTCTTTTATGACCTAAAAAATCTTATGATGTTTTAGGTCATATTTATACAGAAATGTAGAAATTTCTAAATGGTTCACAAACTTTCAAGCACCCCTGTTTTTCTTTATTTTTATATTTTGTTACAAATGACAGAATATTTTCATAACTACTTATGGACTAATATTTTGTCAAGCACTACACCATATTAAGAACACACTGAGCTACATGTTACACATTACTGCTCACAACTGATGGGGACATATATGAAACAACAAGTAGAAGTTAACACCAATGACATCAATGTGGATGACTCCACTGACCACAAGTCGAGTCCTTCTTGTTACTAATACCTTTAACAATATATTTAAAACAGGAAGGAAGCTATTCCTTATATAAGAACAAGTATTTCAGACATTTGACCGTGACCCTCGGATCAATTCTAAAATCTAATCAGTTCATCTGCTGGATACAATGATAATTCAATATAAATCCTGCAAATATTTAATGACCCCTCGTTCTTCAGCTGTTGCACTAAAGAGAATCTCAGACAGATGCACAGACAACCACAAAACATAATGACTTCACCACCTAGTGGTGGAGGATTAAAGACAATGAGGTAGAGAGGGTAGAGACAATGGGTTACTAGTGGTTGAGGCATTTAAAGGTTAAAGCAAGTAATTTAATCAAATAGTACATTTGTCTAAAAAACCAACACGTCCCATTCTCAGAATTTTCCCCAAATTGCTTCAGAAATCAAATTCCATCAGTAGAGTCAATGCTCCAGATTTGTATTGCTATTTTCTCCCTTACAAACAACATTGGATTCAATAATGGACAAGTAATACTAATAATATGAATAATAATACAAATTCTGTATGGATAGACACTGAGCAGACAATAGCCCAAGATTTGCTTTTGAAAAACTTTCCATTTATAATAATTCAGTTAAAACGCATCCCTGTCAAACCAATGTAATAACGTTAATTTCTTTCATTTTGGAAATTATGAAAGACATCATGGAAAGGAAACAATCTTTTTAGACTCTCATTTGTACAAATCCATGTCCAAGGGATTTAGTTATCCCAGCCTGACAATCAGTTTACAATGCACTTGTAGCAAGTAGCCAACCAGCTACTTCAGTGTTTCATAGCTATTGCAATTTGGTGTGCAATTGATACCATTGCTGATTCTCTTTTATCCTCTTTTGACACAGTCTTATCTGGGACTTCATAGCTCCCTCACATGGTGACTCATGGAACACCTGAGGATCAAGCCAGGACTTTTCAAACACATACACACACAGCATATATATTTTCCCACTTACTGTGTCTTTCATCATCTGATCTGTTGGCATCTGTCCATCATGAGATCTGACTGATACATAATATACATGAGAGCAAATTTTTTTGAAAGAATATAACAAGACATCATAGCATTCTTGTTGTGATTTAACCTGTTGTGTCCTTACAAACAACGATTCCTTAAAGTTATTGAACCTTCAACATGTGTTTGTTAAAAGAGCCTGTGTGTTAAGCAGGTCATACTTTTGAGTCATTATATTCAGCCTAATATCACACACACATACTCAGACTCATATGTAAATACACCAACACAGATAACGAAGCGTGATTTCACACTTCACCTTCTCACTCTATCTTTTTCTAACACACAAACAAAGACAGGACTATCTAACGGAGGATGCAATTAGTTACCAAAGAGAGGAGAGCTGTTTATTTGTGGCATTGCACAGGGTCTCTATTGTTACCATTGTGTGGAAATGTAAATTCTTTCTCTCTGTCCTTCTATTGTCCTTACATAGACATACACACACGTGGCTTTACATTCTAGTTTCTGGGGTATAAAAATACCAGTGGGGGACATCAAAGACTTGACACAAGCTCATACACACAGAGGAGGAATCGATCTTCGATGTTGAGAGGTTCAGTAAACATGGGCTGATCACACTCCTGTAGCTACTGAAGCTCTGCCTAGACCCATCACTTATTAACTCAGACTGATAAAGCTACAGCAATATAAGAAGGTCTCTCGATCAAATGATTATTTTTAATGTAAAAGGTAAAATTTTATTTTCTTTCACAACCTAGATATTTTTTCTTTAACAAAACAAAAAATGTGTAATTATACTTTATATACATATTTTTACGATTCTATAATCTGATTATTGAGATTTTCACTGAATCACTTTTTAACATTCAACCTCCCATAAACACTTTTCCATTGCAAACATTTTCACTTATCACACTTTTTTTAACTAATAATTATTGCAACACTATTTAGTTTATTGTCTGTGACTTCCTCTTTCTTTTTTCATTTTGTTTGTGTTTTATGTCTTTATTTTATATGAAGTTTTGTTTGTGACTGCAAAGCACTTCAAAGTGCATTAAATGCTCCCAAGCTGTCAGTGCATTTAGGCTTTTGTTCCAGTGCTGGACACCCTATTTTTATATACTATAATGTTTTAGGGTTTTTTTTATGACTTGTCTATGAGTTGTCTATGACTTGTCTACATTGAGTCAGTAGAAAAACATTATTAAAACTTTCTATGTTTAAAAAAAAAAATTTTTTTTCAAACATTACTTTTCTAACCAAAATTAAATGTTGTAGAAAAATATTTACCGTATTGTCCGCACTATAAGGTGCACCTAAAAGCCTTAAATTTTCTCAAAAATCGGCCGTGCCTAATAATCCGGTGCGCCTTATGTGTGGACTGAGTTCCAGAATCTGTAAAAATGTTGTGCGACTTTGGTTGGCATAACAACCGTATGCGCCTTATAACACGGTGCGCCTTATGTATTGGTCAAGTACAGAAATAGACCCCGTAATTGAGACTGCCCCTTATAGTGCGGAAAATACAGTATGTGTAACAAGAAGGTAGCATACATCCAGGGTGTCCCTCGGTTTATACCCCATGCCACATGGGATAGACTCCAGGTTCCCTGCAGCCTAGTAAGGATAACATTACAGAAAATGGATGGGTGGATGGAAAAAGGTAACATATTATGCAATAGACCACTTTTCAAACAAAAGCAAATGTGACCGTCAAATTCTGCAAACTGTGGCAGATTCTCCAAGATGCTTAAAAAAAACTTACCTTTCCTATAACATTCCTTATAAAACTCCACAAAATATACTTGAAAGTACTGATGCATTTTAAGAGTTGTCATGCCAAATATATTAACTTTATTTAGCTTATTGCTGCTCTTTATGTACATTTTCTAATGTAGAAAATGTGTAATTTTATTATTTTTAAGGCACCTTTGCTTTACAGAATTTATTTACATGTGTCCAAGACGTCTGCACAGTACTGCATAATCCTAAAATAGAGTATTTTCCTATCAGAACCCTTAATTATTCAATGAACCCTTAAAGCACCCTTTTCCTAAGCATGTACATACCTTTCATGCATGTGTCACTGCTGAATTGATGAATTCAGATGAATATCAGAATTTTAAGGACCTCTAAGAAAGATACTGTACAGTATATATATACCGTTTCATTTATTATTACATTGTATGTATCTACTACTTCCATTTTCCTGCCTCAATTCAACATCTGCTGAAATCTCATCTAATATGTTCCACTTACTGTTCTCTTCTCCCTTAACATTTTTCCCCCCAGCATTTACAAAGCATTACTGGAACATTTGCCACAGGAGAGTTCAAGCATGAACATTATTTCACACAGCTACACATAGTTTAAAGACCACTCCACTTGTCCAACAGGAAATATTGAGTACTCTTGTTCTAATGACGGTTGTTTCCTTTTAACACATAACTCTGAGTAGTGTGTAATATTGAGCATATGTGAACAATGAAGTAAAGTTTAATAATTTCTTAAACACATCTTGTAAAAATCAATCTTTCACATTCCCAAGTTTTGTAATTTGATTTTTTTTCTCCCAAATAGAGTATTAATTACATAACCATTTACAAATGCCTTAAATTCCCCAGATAATTGTCATAGATGAAATAAGTGAAGCTCTCTAACAGGAAATGGTACAAACATTACAGTACAATGTTTGAGCTGCTTGCTGGAGAACTTTTCTGCTTTAAAAATGATGTATGCAAAATTGGACTAGCATTCATAACAGACAATCTGTGCATCTTAGGTTACTTTATTCAGAATTTAGTCGGCATGATCATTCCTTTCAGTGTTATTTATGCGCGTTTTACTTTGAAGTCTTTACATGAGCAATAGTAGCAGAGTGCTTAAAGTTCTGTGCTTGTGACTAGTAAGACTGTGAGATCAAATTCCAAGCCTCTTGAAATCCCCTGATCAACCTTGCTCATATTGAGTTTTATATGGGCTTATTTCAGATAAAGCCATAAGACAAATCAATGAATCTATTTACATAATTTGGCTTATTCCAATATTACTTTACTTATTAATTCTGAATGAATATTCTGTTCTGAGTTGATACAATTTCCGTATTTGTTAATGCTGTTCGTTGACTGACATCAGGCACTGCGACTCCACCCAGAATGCAAACATTTGAGTGGTATGTGTTAGTTAGGAGGTCTCTAAATGGTTTAAAACCAAATGGTATACAAACATACATTCAAACCCAATGGTATACAAACAGACCTACAGTGTCATTACAAATGCTTCCCTTTAAAAATTCTGAAATGTGAACGTTGGATCTGAAATATAAAAATACAGACACGTGAAAAACCTAAACTGATGAGGAAGATAAGCAGTGGAGATATGCCCAAGATCCAATCAGCATCATGCTCTTGACAAGATCAACCACTCAGACAAATAGGTCTAAATGAAGAACAATGAAAGAATAGCAGGAGCTCTGTATCCTGACCTCACATGAACCTTGGGGACATTTATGGAATATGAGGAAATAGACCTAAGCCTTCTAACATCATTCAAAAATTTTCAGAGATGAAAATCACACAATTGTATTTAAATGTTTTAATTATAGAATCTGTAATTGGACTTTCCCACAAGTCAACAAGTAATAAATACACATTCCAAAAGTACACTGAATTATGCTGATCTTATAAATCTCTGAGACAGCAGAGCAGCAACGATTGAACAATTTAAAGTGAAGCAGATGACACATCTCTGAGATTTAATCCTGAGAAAGGTTATTCTGTTTTCAGGCACCACTAGATATATAATAAATAAATACATATATTTATATACACAATCAAATCATTTTTTAAAAAATCACTTTTTAGAAGCAACAGTAACAGAAGGTATATTGTACCAAACAGGCCACTCTGTGCTTTGACCTACTGCTGAGTCTCCTGCTTAGAACACTAATGTGTGGTCACTTAGTGTTCACTGGAAGTGTTGGTCTTTAGGCTGGACAGGATAGAGATATTGGTCAAACTCACTGCGATCCAGCTGGTCAAGCATGTCCACTTGTACCTGTTCCAGGTAAAATTCTAGTGACGGTCCACCTGAGCACAGGACACAAGCACACACTTCTAAACCCCGCCGGTCCCACTGCTCTCCTCTCTGCTGCACTGCATGCTGGGAAGAGTAGTATAGCTGGGCTTCTGCTGAGTACACAGACTGCTGCGGGCATGCTAAAGACGGATTCAGGAGTAGTGCTCCATCTGAAAATGTCACCCCTCCATTTGAAATTGTTCCCCCATTCTGTAATGGGACTGGATGATGCTGGAAACCGGGACCATAAGGGTGTGTGTATGCGTTAGCTAGTGTGTGTGAGTGTGTGTATGGATATTGAAGAGCTTGGTTCTGGAGCATATAGCTGAGGTGGAAGTTGGGTGCAACATTGGTTTCATTCGTGGGCATCTTGGCAGCACGTTTATTGGTCTTGCGCCGACGGGGACGGTATTTGTAGTTGGGGTGGTCAATGGTGTGTTGGACCCTCAGTCTTTCTGCCTCCTGCATGTACGGACGTTTCTCTGCCAGAGACATGGCTTTCCAGGTCTTACCTACAGAGCAAGTGAAAGAAAATGAGTATAGATTAGAAATATGATCAGAAAACTTATAGCAACCAGTAGTATCCAATTCCAGTTCTGGCAATGGCATTCCTGATTCAATCAATCAGCTAATTAGAAAGGCCTTCATGAGCTGATCTTGGTGTTAGAATAGGGAAAACACTGAGCTCTTTATGGATGACCCTACTGGACTGAAATCTGACAGCTTGATATAATTGCTGGCCTGGATATATGGCATACATTAGTTTATGTGCTTTAGCTGTTCGTACTGTGTTGCAAATGTATTGGATACCCCCAGTGTTAAAGAGAAAAGAAACAGGAACTTTTTGTTGTTTCACTTACCAAGTATTTTACTCAGGTCGGTGTTTTCCAGATCTGGGTTGAGCTGAGCAAGACGTCTGCGTTCCTCTTTAGTCCAAATGATAAAAGCGTTCAGAGGTCTCCTCACGCGAGTTTCCGGTGTCGGTTTGGTTTCCGGACTGGAGCAGCTGAGCTCCGACTCAGCCGATGCCGGGCTTGAAGGCCCTGAGACAGGAACCTCGGGCTGCTCAGTCGGTGCGTAAAAGCGCTGCTCGCTCTGCAGCATTTCTTGCATGGAGCCCATGTCCATAGACGGAAACATTCTGTCAAAGTACATGACTGTCTTTAAGACTTCTTCAGCCTGTTCATGTCAATCCTAGAGATCCAGTCGGACTTTAAACTGAGTGTGGACCAATGGGCGCACAGAGGAGTGGATTAAAGGTGTGAGCCTCCACAGGTTTCCCACCTAACTGAGAACTCCAAGGCTCTGAGTTAGATCAATAATAATAATAATAATAATAATAATAATAATAATAATAATAATAATAATAATAATAATAATAATCTTCAAGCATGAAAATAAAGTTGTTTATAACTGTAAATAACATATTTGCATTGACACCAATCGTGTAGGATTCATTTACTAAAACAAGTACAGCAATAGACCTCGAATTATTTCCATTTCATAGCCTATATTATACATGAACTATGTTTTAATTAATGTGTTTAAAAGAAAACTGGCAAAGTATTGTATAGTATTTAAAACTAGTGTAAATTCTCTAATCTGCGAATCATAATCATGTTTCACGTTTCTCCCTTAGACTTCACAGACACCCGTGTCAGTCAAGATCAAGTACTGTGTATGTGCTGAACATGCTTAAATATTTGCCAGGCCTGCAGTAAAGAGTTCACGTTCAGGGCATCCTCACAATGCCACCACTGCAGAGATTTCTCTGTTCCAAGCTAGAACATACCCAGTCCTTATAATGCACAGCACATTGGCAGTGTCGGTACATACTGTAGTCATAGGATCCAGATGATGACATGTATATGTGCTATTATAAAGGTAGGTATCGACAGACGTGCGTGAGACATTGGCTGACTTGAGACTTGAAAGAGCATGTGTGAAGGCTATTTTGTTAAGCCTCAGGTTTTTGGGAACGATAAGATTCGCGCACGGAAACCTGTAACTGTAGGAAGGAAACGTGGCCTTGGAGTGGTGCAGGAGCGCAACGAGCCGTGCGCACTTCATTTTCCCTGCGGGAAAAATCCCGGCCATCACCCCTCCCTGACAGAGCTCCCTGTGGGATTAACCAAGGGCGGCTTGTTTCGTACCCGAAATGTCAATATCTTTTATGAAAACAAAGTTCTGTATTTATTTTAGTTAAGCTTTGCAATCTCTTTAATGTGTCTATCTTTAGTCCATCGTGCTTTCCAATTACAAGTGAAGCGCAGAGGCATTAAACAATCGCTTGCACTTTATTGTATAAAAACAGTGTCAAGTGGAACATTTTTCAGGGTGCATAACTGAACACACACACACACACACACACACACACACACACACACACACACACACACATATATATATATATATATATATATATATATATATATATATATAATTACCCAGATGGCACTTTTTTTCTGGCAGTGTATATCGTATATATTTATTTAAAATACTGCATTTTTTCCATCTCATAAACTACTTATAAATGCATACTTTTAGGCATACTGACCAATGTCACAAATATGTCTGAATCAAACGGCCTTGACACAATGCAAGAAACGAATGAATGTTCCTCAACATCATGCAGACTAACATTCAGTTCAGCAATGTATTTTGGTATACTGCAAGACATCGAGATATATAATAATATAACCTTTTAGTTATATAATTGTATCATTTTCTTTGTGCTGGAACACAGGTGGTGGAATGAACTTCCTCTAAGTCAAAGAAAACCTCACTGTAGCCCACTAACACCACTCTGTCATGACTTTCTTTAGCTTGGTAGTATTCATACACCCTCAGATATTTGCAATAGCATGAGGATTGTGGAGACTCAAGGCCCTTCTGTATAAGGGAGCTTTCTAAAGGCTGTAATTTGTCATTTGAAAACTTCCTCTCGATATTCAATAAAAAAAAAATGGCAAGTGATTTTTAACTTTTGTTAAAAAAAATACCAAAGTAAATCATGGTGTATATGAATGGAAAATATATTTGGAATTATTGCTATACTCTCTTTTTCGTGTACATGTTGCCATGTTATTGCGCCTTTTCTATGCTATGAGGACCACAATGAAAATAGTCTAGATCTCGAGTGTGTGTTCATCCCCTTTGTCCTGGTTTTAAAATGTGTCATGGTGTTTACTGCAGTTATATGGCTTTGATTTACCTGATCAAATTCATTCTTTCACTTTTTAACGTTTTGCTGCATTGAGTTTTTTTATCTTTCAGCTCTAATACACACAGAGCACCAGCCGGAGAGATGAGTGCTGCTGTCTCGGGTTTGATTAACGCACCTGCTGTGTGTGTGTGTGTGTGTGTGTGTGTGTGTGTGTGAGAGAGAGAGAGAGAGAGAGAGAGAGAGAGAGAGAGAGAGCGTTCAGTTCCCTGTTAATACCTCCGAGCTTCAGCAGCCATAATATAATCATGGACAGAATCGCGTTGACACCTTGATCAAACACAGAGTCATCCATTCAGAAATGGCCTCTCAGTTAATTCAATGAGAACAGTGATCAAGGTTTAGATTTTTATCTGTATGGTCTGGCTCATGTCTGCAATGAGACCTGTTTCCCCTCCTCACCTAGCAGAGACGAGCGTCCATTAATCGATACAGTTTAGGAATAATACATGTTAGACAGTCTAATGAATTGAAGTGGACCGCCTCGTGCTTTCTTTCTTTCTTTCTTTCTTTCTTTCTTTCTTTCTTTCTTTCTTTCTTTCTTTATTTATTTATTTATTTATTTATTTATTTATTAATCATGGCGGTCACGAGACCCAGGATGATTGGGTATTTGTGAATTGGAGACTAATTTGATCTTGCAAGCGATGATGAAATGAGAAAACACTGCAAAGACCACGTAAGTACATTAGACAGCCGTCACAACAAGAACTGATTTAGGATGATCAAAGCCTTGGGTTGCTTTTTTATTTATTTATATTTTTTTTTATTTCACAAGCCAAAATCTATCATCTATCTTCAGTAATCTATAGTCTAAATATATCGTTTTAATAAATCTCTTTTTTTTTTTCTCTTTCTTTGGTGGGATATATATTTAAATATATATAAATAATTAGTTAATAATTATATATAGTGTCGTATCGACAATGCAATCAACCAAACATATTTACATCCTAACCTTGTACACTTCCCAGATGTGAATACACTTCTTATGATGTATCAATTTGCATCTAAAAGGAACGAAATGACAGCACACCAATACACATTCCTCTAGTGGCCTAATGTGTGTTTACACTCCTAAGTGATTCGTTTTTTTTTTTTTCAGTGTAAAGCTGCGCTGTAGAGAAGTGCGCAATCCACATGTGCGCGTGAACGCGAGCGCAGGCCGCTAATGGAGTTAGTTAATGACAGAGAGGGGCTCAGCGTGAATACAATAATGTTAGTAGTATCGGTTGACATCTTCACGACTGCAGGAAATATGGTGGAATCTTATGCATCTGAGAAATTCATGGTCTTGTGAGAAGTGTATTGTAACCTACACTGGCCCAGTGCAATGGTCTTAGAAAGAAACTCTACCATTCCTAGTCACGGCATCTTTTGTACTTTTAGTGTGTATCTTTTACCTGGAACGTATATGTAGTGGAAAGTACTCTAAAAAAACAAAAACAAATTAAAAATTACAAGAGTGGACATTAAGGTCCAGTCATGTATTTTAAATCATCATAAAGGAAAATTTGCATGACCGTGTAACAGATATACACTAAAAGTATGAAGATGTACCACATTAGTGACAAGACAAGGCAAGGTTCTGTTAAAACAAGGTTCTGTTAATACTTTTTTCCCCTGAAAGTGATGGTACAAACAGTCACTTGGTCTTTGAGGGTTTCACCCCAGTGATAAGCGTTTATACCTTAAAACTAAAGTTTTGTAAAAAATAAATAAACAAACAAACACATAAATAAATAAATAAATAAATAAATAAATAAATAAATAAATAAATAAATAAATAAATAATAAAACATTGCGAGATTATAGGCCACTTTGGCAAATGAGTCATATTTAAACACAAGGAAAATCATAAATCTATATGGCGTAGTTATGGGTATGTTTTTTTCTTCTTCTATCAAGTAAAAAATATCTTTTTATGTCCAAAAGCTGTTAAAGTTCAGAAAAGTTCATTCATTCATTCATTCCTATTTTTCCTGGTCAGGGTTGAGGTGGACCAGGTGCCTATGCAGGGAACTCTGGCCACAAGATGGATATAAATCCTGGAACATGAATTTGGGAAGTGAGGGTGCTGAGGGTCCTGCAGCCCTGACTTTCAGGATGCTATAACATCAACAACATCAACAACAACAACAATAATAATAATATATGTATTATTATTATTATTATTATTATTATTATTATTATTATTATTATTATTATTATTATTATTATAGTGCACACACATAATTGCTGCTTAAAATTTCAATGCCCCCAAATTAAAAGTGTTCCTACATCCCTGCCCTGGAAGGGATGCCAGTCCATTGCAGTAGAAATTATTAATATTCAATTTTTTACTTATATCAAAATTGTTTTACATTGAATTAATGATACAGAATACATGATAGAGATAGTGACAAAATAGCATAAATAAGCACAATTAAATGAATGTCAAATTAATGACTTTGGCATACTGTTCGGCATTTATATATATATATATATATATATATATATATATATATATATATATATATATATATATATATATACACCTGTATATACAGTAGTTGTGTGTAGGCGTGTATATCTGTATGTGCACGTGTGTGTGCACGTGTGTGTGCACGTGTGTGTGTGTGTGTGTGTGTGTGTGTGTGTGTGTGTGTGTGTGTTGAATGTTGGCTCAGATCATCTGGAATGTGGTAATCCACAGCTAGATTGTGTGCATTTGAATGGCCTCTGTGCTGTGTGAATGGGGATTGTCTTGAACACAATGTTCCATTGTATTGGACAGCAGACATATATGAGTCTGAGCAGAACAGTGTCAGAATACAGCAGAGCCAGTAAGTGTGAGGAACTCTGGAGAATCTGTACCTCTTTCCCCATGTACAGATCACTTTGCCTGGGATGTACCTCTTGGAAATAATGGGTCTTATAGAACTGGTTGGATTTACCTGCTGGATATGGCGGTATGAAATACTGGGCTGCTTTGGACTGGATATTTGGACTCAGTGGTGTTTTTGGGTTTGGGGATACTGAGTAGTGTTTTTTTCCTGACTACTAGAAGTCTGATGAAGCTTTCCTTTATTCTTTTTTTTTTAGGATTTTACCTCACAAGTTACGAGATTTTGTGTTTATGCAGTCTGAAGCAGAACTTTGTGTATATTTAATTCCTGTATGTACTAGCCTTTGTATATTTAGTATGTGGTGTATATTATTTAATGGCCAACATTCATGAGGGAATGATCTTTATGTGAACGTTTTTGGGCTAGATAGAGAATGACAAAAGGAGGATGGCAGCCACGTTTTGGCACATTTCCATATAGGTCTTTATCATAGTCTGAATGCATGTGTGTGTGTGTGTGTGTGTGTGTGTGTGTGTGTGTGTGAGAGAGAGAGAGAGAGAGAGAGAGAGATATTAGCACTCTTCCATACAGAGCTGCATTAAGTGGGCATTGTGTTTGTATCACACTGTATTGTATCAGCAGCCAGTGGAATCAGATAGGTGCATAGACCTCATCCTTACACCCTCTGTTTCTCCACCAGATAAGCAGGTGAGTATGAGCACAGTCTGAGTGTATTGCTGCCACGCCCACTCCTCAAACAGGGGTCTGGGGCCTGTAAGACAACACACAAACACACACCCACAGAGGATTACAAGACCCCTGGGGCACTGTGCTTACAGAGCCCTCATTAGTGAAACACAATTACACCCCACCTCTCAAAGTAGATAATACACAAATACACACATGTGAATACACCCGTGCACACACACACACACACACACACACACACACACACACACACACACACAAACATACACACAAAATAATCTAATTTGCTTTTGCATTCTGTATTTGTTGAGTTGAGCAATAGGATAATACATGAAATGAAAAAACACAGGAATTGATTTAGTCGCAGTGCCGTTTAAAAAAAAAGATATTATGGATCCAACACTTGATCAGATTGAAAAAAAAGTATTTATGTGCTGAATATTCATTTTCTCTTCTGTTCAGTGATTAGGTTATGCTTTGAGTTGATAAATGTCATATAAAAATTTAAAGCATGACATTACTGGTTTCACATACAGTGATATATAATATGCACTGTGAAAATCCATTTTATATTGTGTCTTTGGTATTATTATGATTATGATATTTATGTCACATTAGCCTCCCTTGTACAAGTTACATTTTGAAATCTCAGCAGCATAAAGTAGGTGTGGTTGTTGCCTACTGACTACTATAATAGTGCTCTTCCTCAATCAAATTTGTGAAGATGCCCTGTTGACCTTTAACTCCAGTCCAGTCTTACAGTCTTGTCAAAGGTGCAAGTCTGGAACACATGAGCCTTTGAAGAGTGTGTGTGTGTGTGTGTGTGTGTGTGTGTGTGTGTGTGTGTGTGTGTGTGTGTGTGTGTGTTAAAGGATTTATAGCACACTAGCATTCAGTGCTAATGCTGAATTGTATTCCAGTTGGTGTATGTGATAAGACGGCATTATCAGCCTCAGGCCCCCCTGGAACTATTGTTCACCTCTCAAGCAGCTGTGATCAACTACTGTATGTCACAGCAGGCTACTGCACTGTATTCAGCTCTGATCCCAACACACACGCATACAAAGAGGCATTCCAGTTCACATACATACACACACACACGTTTTTACAGGGGGTTTCCACTGAACAATTTATGCAGAGTTGCTGTTTATGTCTAAGCAACCTAATTCTAACCTTATGTAAGCTACAAGCTAATACTAGGAAAGGAAATATACCAGTTCTTTTAGCTTCTTGCAACAAAGACTGCTAACATTATACAGTATGTAAATTAATTGTAATAAATCTTTATGTGAATCCAAATTTGAGTCCAAATATGGAATTTATTTCTACCACTTTAAGAACATTTTGTCCCTGTAAATTGAGCATTGTATACATTTCATATTTCAAAATGTATTATTAATCTGTTTATTTCTTTATTACTGTTTTATTAATAATGTTATACCAACTTTGTTTGCACTTGTCAACACAACATACATCCCCATAACATGTGAAAACAATGTGTATATATGATTTAAACTATATTATATATTTTTCTGGGACGCATGTCATTTTCATCTTAGTTGAAAAAAAAAGTTGAAGTAAAACTACATACATGACTAAACTGGGTTTATTGAGTTTAGGTAATTTGACACATTTAATACATATATACAGGTTATGTAGGAAAATTTATACTTGTATTGTATTTATAATTTATACATTCTCCTGAGAAATAAGACTGTGCCTGGTCACATGATTCATCATGCCAATTGCTCAATCATACACTACTGTACTAAATAGTATGCCAGGATATTATTATCTCTATAATTCTCTATAAAATATAGATTATCAGTACCTGTGGTGGAACAGCATTTTGACCTAATCCTTAGTGTAATACTGTTCAGTTTGAGACAATGGCCATGTCGTTAAAAATAATGTTTTAGAAGTTTTAAGAAAAATAGAAAAGAGATGAATTTAATATTTTAAAGAATGGCTAGTGTTAAAAATTGAGGTTTGTTTTTAGTTGTTATGATTACTGCTCGGCCGTTAGTTTTCATTATAGTTAGAAAACGGAGATGCAACAAGAAGTGATTTATGGGGTCATGGTTATCACTAAAGCTGGACATTCATTAGAACCGCAAAGGACATCTTATTTACATGTTGATTCATGTGTTCAGGTATTGATCCCCCCCCCCCCCCTTTTTGTTGCGAAATTAAAATCTAGGGACCCAAAAAGGTTAGAGATGGTCCTGCTAAAGATTAGTTGGTTAAAAAAAAAAAAAAAAAAAACAAGCGAAACTGCAATGTGATGTCTTGTTAAAGTTATAGTTTAATTATTTACACAATTGTTTCACACCCCAAAACAAGTGGATCAGCTAAGACAAGTTTGATGTTTGAAATTGATACAATGCTAAACTGGCGATTGTAGGCAGTTGTAGGCTTACCTTACTTGTTAGCTGCATTATTCTTGTAACTCCAATGCAAAATTAAGAAAACCAAACTTTGCACACCAACGACATCTAGGCTGATTTGCATCAAGGGGAAACAGTGCGAGAATGATTTTTCACAGAATTATTCCTTATAGCTGCTCTCACTTTAACTGAGCACAGAACACACACTTATATTGTGTTGTATGTCTGGGGGAACCCTATGGGATACCGCTGTAGAGCCCTACAATTGGGTACTTCCTATCTAAAAGGATTTCAAGTATAATCATTGTATGAAGAACCCTTGAAGAATTTGAAAAAATACCATTTGCATGAAAATTAAGGTTCTTATTTTATAATTAACCCCCCCCCCCCCCATACACTCACACAGTGGGTTGGTGTTCAGTGAGAGCTGAACACTGGCTCTCTGCTGCTTTGAAGATAAGCTCTGGTGTTCGCTCATAAACACTGATTGTGGCCTCGCTTTCCTGAGATTTTGATTTATTTAGAGAGTTGCGCTGAGAGCAGTCGGACGTCTCTTCCTGCCCTTTTCTGGCCATGTAAATCTCGCTTTATTATTGGCGGCAGGAAAACACTCCATCATACACATGCACCACCCTCAGTTCACCTCAAGGCCCAGTGTGGACAGATGGGCCCTAAAGAATTGCCGACTGGGACTTCGATGGAAAAAGATCTTAAAATGCTCCAGTGTTTAAGTCGAAGTTCATTTTATTGTCTTCTAGCCCGTATACAGAGGGGAAAATACTCAACTCCAGCTCCTGGTTGAAAAATAAACCTAGGGCCCAATGAACAAAAAGCTACCCTGTAGAGTAGCAAGAGCTGTACCCCAACATGTTGAAAAAATGGACCAATTTAATATTCAAAATAGAAAAAAATCATAAATCATACTGATGAAATCAAGACATTTGAAACTTGTATGCAAGATTTAAGCAAAGTATGCAACATTTCTCTCTCTCTCTCTCTAACACACACACACACACACTAACATCAACACAAACATGTGCTTCCTTCGATAACGCCAGCAGAGACTGAGGCTGAATCCCTTGCGACAATACGTATCTGTAAGCCTGTGCTATAAATAGACTGTAGTACTCTCTGTTTGCAAAGCTCAGAAACATCACAAAGGGTCAAGTGATCTCATAGACTTTACTGGAATATGTACTAAACTCCTTTTAATAGGCTGTGTGCCAACTTGTGCTGACATATTTGCTATTAGTAAAAAGTGAAGGCAAAATAATGTCATGTAAATGACTGAAGTCTTTAAAACTTGCAACGTAAGGCCTATACCTTTTAGCCAGTACACAATTTTTATGGAAATCTTTAGCGGCTAAGCATCAATTTTTTCTTTCTTTCATGTTTTCTCGTGATCACGACAAAATTCTCTCACCATCTCCACATAAGTTTTCTCGTAGACCACGACGTAATTTTCCCTTGATCTTAACAGATCAAGTTGTATCCTCGTGATACTGACTAATCAAAAGTTGTTTTCTTTTGATCACGTCTTAATTTACCTGTATAGGGGAGACCGGGAATGGCTGTAACATGGGTAAGTTGTAACACTTCCAATTTCTCCAATCAGGCACAAGTTACAAATCACCTAATTCACTTCACACATGCTCAGTTTAGTCCTTATTCCACATGTGAGAAAGTAAAGCCTTGTGGCAGACACAGCAGATTTTTAGGGGGGAAAAACTAATTTTGAGGTAAAAAAGTAACTCGACATAACATGTTTTTTATTGTTCTGGAGGCAGCAAAAGCTTTGTGCAATCCTGTTGCATTGTGGATGAAGAAATGAATGTTTCCTTTGATCAGTGACTCACTCAAGCTGAAACAGCTCTGGATCTGTCAATGATTGTCGGCTTCCACATTAGTGTCCGACACTAGAGAAGGCGACACCCCTTTGTCTTAATACTGAGATGAAGTCCATCTCTACAGTGGGTAATTATTACATTTATGATGGTGATGGTGAAGAAGACGCCAATGGCAGGGCTTCTGTCATTTTTGACAATCTGGATGGAGAACACAAATTATGGGTGAAATATGCAGTGCTTCAGCCTGTAATGTCCTCATTTCAGCTGTTTGGTCTTCATTAGCGACATTTCCATCGGAATTCAGTCAGAATGTCAGGAATTCCTCGGGTAGGTGAGGACACTTCACCTCAGGACATATCATGAAGTGATTATCACTGTGCTTTGGAAAATCTACAGGAAATATGTTGGCACATTTGAGGTGATTGCACAGTCATTATTTTTCCTCCTGTATTAGAGTTTATCCTTATACTGCCTGCTGATTGTTTTGTTTTATTTTTCCTCTAGCAGGTTGATGGAGAATCAGCGCCTCGGCCCGGATACAGCTGTATGTGAGTAACACCATGTTCACAGCCGCTTTGCCTGGTCTCCATCTACATACACACACAAAGCAGAGGCTGGAGAAATGCAGCTGGTTCCTGTTTTCAGACACCCAAGCCTGCTATTTTCCCTGCGTTTCCCCCTCACCTGCTCCAGTTGATCCTAATTTCTTCTCTTCAGAAATGCCCCTGGTACACTCTCAGAAATAAAGTTAGAATTTCAAACTGTACTTGTTCTTGTTGATGTGGTGGTACCATCAATGGCCTATCTTTTCTACCTTTAGTACTTTTACCAGGGCTGGGACGTTGCATGTAGCATATTGTTGCCACAAAATTAAGCGCACACAATTGTCTCGAATGACTCTAGAATACTGGGGCATTAAGATTTCTCTTCACTGGAACTAACAAGCCCAAACATGTTCCAATATAACATTGCTCACTGTACACAAAGCGAGGTCCATTAAGACATGGTTTGCCAAGTTTTTTGCGGAAGATTAGCCGGACCTCAATTCCACTGAAGACCTGGAAAACCGATATTCAGCAGGCACATCTGGTTGTTTTGGTCAGGTGTCCACCTAGTTTTGGCCATATAGTGTATAAAGATGCATAAGTTACAAACGATGTAGGCTTGACTGTACCACCTTTGTGACGAGGAAACATGCGGTTTTGTTCCTTTATTTCTGAGAGTATATACTCTATATTCCAGCTTCTATATTAGTTGACTAAATTGACCAATAAATTACAGCTGTGATATTTTCTTAGCATAAGTAGCAGTAATTCAGAAACCACTTATCAGCTGTCAAAGATGGTTCACCATCATATAGTTTTGTCAGACTAAGCTGGATTTTCCATCAAGGTATATTATAGGAAATAACTGTAGCTTTAATTTTTGGTGCCAGAATTGGGGAAACCTGACTTAAGTCATAAAATAAATGATAACCTTGGTTAAACCGAAGCCAATGTACAGTGGTCTGCAAAAGTTTGGGCAACCTTGTTTATTTCAATGATTTTCCTTCATAAATCGTTGGTTCTTAGGATTAAAAAAAAATCAGTTAAATATATCATATAGGAGAC